>OZ024917.1:58766208-58796208 GCA_964017125.1 Flabesymbios commensalis | reverse complement strand
CTGTAAATTAAACATGGCCGACATCCAAATTCTGTGAATTAATACGCACCCGCAAATTTAAAAAGGACGACAACCGATTCTATACAGACAATTGTGTAAACCGCGAATTGAAGGGCTGGGGGCAACAACGTACAATGCCACATTTTGAGTTTTTTGGGGTTTTGGTATCAACGGAAACCTAAGAAACAGGAGCTTCAGCTGCTTCAGCTCAGAATGTTATCTAAGCTGCCTAACAACCCTTTAAAGCCTGGGAGACGTGTCTTTTAGCAAGAATGTCCAATCCCACATGGTTATTGTTGCATAATCCGTTTGACCCTGACTTGCACTATGGAAAAGTATCCAATACCGATAAATGTAACTTTTGTCGGTGCAGCAATATCCAAAACCACTATAAGTCCATATCATACACACGGGGCAATAATATCCAATGCTAGATAATATGTGACATTGGATTGTATTGCCCAGTAGAGCTGGCGTTCTTCTCATCAAAGGTAACATATCCAATTCCACTCAACTAGTATAATAAAAGCCCGAATTTTAGTTAACCAAATATATTCAAGTGGGATTTAATAGTTAAACATCCGATTTAATCTTAGTATTGATACCAAATATGAAAATAAACATGAGGCTAAGCGGCTGGGCATAAATTCTGGTTGTGCCCCAATATGTCATAGAAATACAAAACAATATTTCACTTCTATAGACCACATATCAGCTATCAGCGAAATGGCAAAATGGTATTATATAAAACATCAAAGGAGAAGCAAGGAGTTCACTGAAGTAGTTAAATTAAAGGCCGATGGCGACAAAAAATAGAGAAGAGTATATTAATGACAGAACAAAAGGCAGAGTATCACATATATAGGCCTATAACAGAACTATATTAAATTTTAAAATGGCTGGAAATTCATCAACGAATAAAGTAACCGTAAACAAAGAAGAGAAGACGTAGCCCTGTGTAAAGTCTGAAAATATACCCCCCTCCCAGATTATACCCGGGTAGATTGTGAGCGCCCAAGAATCTACCCCGGGGTAGATCCTGATCTATACCCCCGGGGAAGATTACGTCAGCTCCCACATGGTCTGGGATGGTTGCATATAGGCGTTAAAAAGGGGGTATATTCTGAGAGGGAGTTGTAGATTCTGAGAGGGTCACACATGTAAATTTGTTGAAAAGGGGGGTATATTCTGGGAGGGAGTGGTAAATTCTGGAAGCGTCGCGTAATAATATTGCTGTTCAATCAATCAATCAAAAGTTTTATTTGACATCAAATTATACATCAGAATTATAGGAGTTGTACATGTTTGTTGTAATGTGTCAGGAGACCCCCGTTAAGGTACAATATTTGTACCGCTATCACGGGGGCCACCGGGATACATACATACAGAAATACATTCATACATACTCAAATGACAATGAATAGATTTGAAAATAACCAGACATTTTCGTAACAGTATTTTTGAACTCTGATTATTATTTACTGAAAAACTTGTCATATAAGATGTTAAAGCTGAGGTTATGGAAGAACTCTGGGGGCTAATGCAATTTAATGTGATTTAATGTAATCTTTGGCAAACATAGCAATTTGATAGGGAACAAGTATCAGAGTAATTGTTTATCATACATTTCTTTATGTAAGAGCTAAACCCACCGAGACAATGTGTGTGTATTTTATCAAGGATCAGTGACGGGCTTTTATTCATGAGATGTGGTATGTCGTAACGAATTGTCATTTTGGCAAATTCGTGTTTTACTTTAGGGACTAGAAGAGAACATGTATTTCTTGTATTGTGCTGATGAATATCACTCAGAGAGGTTAATGGTAAAGAATTAAAATATGCTGGTAGTGAGCTGTTATATAGCTTATGGATAAATTTGTATTGATTCATTTTGTGTATGTCATCTATGTTAAGTAGATTTAGGGTCTTGAATATTGGTTCCGAGTGTGAAATATAGTTGCTTAGAGTTATTATTCTAACTGCTCGTTTCTGTAACTTGAAAATTCTGTTTTTGTTGTAACCCCAGAGTAAAATGCCATAGTGTATATAAGGCAGAACGAGACTGGGATATATAGTCAGCAATATATGTTTGGGCACATAGTGTTTCAATTTGTTCATTATTCCCAATGTTTTGGCAATTTTGCAAGATATATTGTTTATATGGGTTTCCCATTTTAAATCTTTTTGTAGAGTTATACCAAGGAAGTTAAAACTATCTATATTTTTTAAAGGTGTATTATCTATTTTAATTTGAGGTATGTCAAATTTACGGGTGGACCTACGAAAAAGCATAAATTGTGATTTCTTAGCATTTAGTGACAGCTTGTTCACCTTCAGCCATGTGCTTATTTTTCCAAGTTCAGCATTTAGAGTTAAATTCAGCAGAACAATATTCTTGAAATCATCAACAGTTAGACTTCTTGATAGTGTTGTATCATCCGCATATATAAGGATGTTAAAATAAGTACTTGCAAGTTCAATATCATTTATGTAGATGAGGAAAAGCAGTGGACCCAAAATTGATCCTTGCGGTACTCCTGTTACGATATGTTTAAAGTCTGATTTTGTATTTCCAACCTGAACGTACTATTTCCTGTTTGACAAATAATCTTTAAATAGTTTTATTTCAGTTCCACGTATACCATAATACTTTAATTTGTCAAGAAGAATTTCATGATCTAGGGTATCAAAAGCTTTCGAAAAGTCTAAATAAACATTGATAGGGATACTTCCATTATCCATTTGAAGAGCTATATCGTCAACTAAATGCAAAGAAGCTTATTGGTTCTTACAAAATAAGCCATTTAATGTGAAATTGTCATTTATTTGATTGCAAATGACTTTTTCTAGTACCTTAGACATAGCAGGAAGCAATGAAATGGGCCTATAATTTATAATAATATTGTTGTCGTCTTTTTTGTGAAGAGGAATAACCTTCGCTACTTTCATATTGTCAGGAAAAACACCAGTGTTCATACATTGATTAATTATCAAAGCTATTGACTTTATTACTTCAGGAAGAATTTCTTTTAGTAGCCGGGTGGATAATCCATCATAGCCAAAACTACTTTTAGACTTTAATTGTTTTATTATTTTCATTACGGATGCTTCAGTTACAGGTTCAAAATGAAAAGTACACTTTGCTGGATTTTTCAGATAATCTTTGAAAGACGCATCTTCAGGCGCATGAATCTCGGAGGCGAGATTTGACCCAATGTTTGTAAAGTAGTTATTAAACGTATCTGCTATATCTTGTTTGTTTTTTATTTCTTTGCCTTTTAGATAGAATACATCTGGGAATGTATTTTGTTTCTGGTCTCTATTTAGTACTTGTTTGATACTCGCCCATGTGTTTTTTATGTCATGCTTATATTTATGAAATTGTTGACAGTAATACGATTTCTTTGCATTGTAAATACTTCTTTTTAGTATTTTGTTATAAGAAGCGAGATTACTTTTTAATGTTTGATATTCTGCATCAGCTACATTGGTTTTTTTCAGTGTTGCATATTGTTTATCTCTAAATCTTATTGACCTGATAATACCGTGTGTAATCCATTTTGAGTGTTTGTGTTTGTGCTTATTGAACTTCATTGATTTAACAGGCAAATGTTTAGACTGCAGTTTCATAATTAAATTATTTAAACGATTATAGTTTTCGTTTGGATCACACAGTTGATTTGTATTTAGTGAGCTAAATATATCTGCAGCTGCTAAACTCTGCCTCAAAAGTGCGATAGAGTTTGTGTCATTTGTATTTATTTCAATGTATTTGGGTGGTGTTATTTTTGTTGTTTCTGTGTTTAAGAAAATGAAGTATGGAAGGTGATCAGATAGTTGTGTTACAAAGATTCCTGTTTGGGAATTTGCACATTTAGCTGTTAGTTTGCAGAAGAAATTATCAATTAATGTGGCTGTGTGTTCAGAAAATCTTGTAGGGAACGTTATACGTGGGATGACATGATGAGATGTGACTAGATAAAAAAAATCACTGTACATTTGTTTATCATTTACTTTTAACAGGTCTATGTTGAAATCACCTGTGAGGATTAATTCGCCACGCCTGTTGTTTAAAGTTTGTAGAACTGGTTCAAGTTCAGTTAGAAACCTAATATAATTTTGATTAATGTCTCTAGGTGGGCGGTAAATATTTCAGATAATTATTTTTCCTTTCAAAGTGTTCCCGCTAATTTCTAAAAATTGACCCTCCCAAATATCAGAATCTTTGTACAATGATAAAATCTTATAAGTATACTCTTTCTTCAAGTAAATTAGAAGACCTCCGTGTGCTGAACATATTTTGCCCTGAGATATTAGTGTGTATCCATCTAATTGTAGTAAAGCTGTATCAGAGTCATGCGACAGCCAGCTTTCTTGAAAACATATCGCGCTAAATTGATAACCTTGTTGGTCGAGGTCTGCAAGAATTATTTTTAACTGATTTATTTTAGCATTCAATGATTGAATATTTACACTTAGTATTGAGAAAGTTCTTTTTTGTTTTTTAAACATGGAGACTAAATGTTCCTGGTTAAAATAGTTTGATTGGAGTGAGTTTTCTGAAACGGTTCAGAAATTTCATGCTGATTATCATTTTCAGCACCAGTTATATAGTTCAAAGAATTTACATCAACCCCTCCAAAGTTCTTCAGCATATCCTCATCAAGATACATTATTTTTTGTTTTTTCTACACTGAAAGTGTTACGACAGCATGTTTTGAAGATAAAATAAAGTTTGTTCTTTGGACATGTTACTATTTCTTTTAGAGTATGTTGTTTGATGTGCTTGTATCTTAGAAAGGTGTACAAATAAAATAATATTGTACGATAAAGATAACTAAAAAATACACATCGCCTTGCAGTGCATACTGTCACTACAATGTGTAGATAATAAAGAAAAATGTGTACAGTCGATACAACGATAAACCGTGTACCATACTTTGCATAAAAGCGTAAAAAATTATACATTCCCACTGTCATGAATAATATAATTAAAGGAAAACAGAAATTACTGGGAATGTTGACATGGGGCCGGGGTAGGCCAGGTAATAAGAAAATTACAGTTATGTAAATGTGGATTTACAGAAAATAACAAAAATATACATGATTGTGATGAAATCTCATACGTAGACTATAAACAAATTATGCGTACTAAATTATAATTTAGATGCGAATAGACTATTCTAGAATACAACCCTGGATCTCACTCTATAGATTCTGCCAAAGCCATTTTTAAAGTTGATTTAGTAGTCTAGTAATAATAAATAGACATTATGATTGTCCTAATACCTAATGCCAATAACGGCTAATCATTATGAACATTGGCTTTTTTTCATTTAGACTCTAATTTAAAATAAATATTTATTTATTTAGGCCTACAAAGAGTGATATATGGCTCTATTTTCTACATGACTAATGTTTATACACTAGTAGGCCTATGTTCGGCATTAATATATTTTCAGATAGATTAGGATATTTTGCAGTCAGGTCTCGAAATGTTGTAATCTAAAACCAGTTTTTTTGTAGTTATATATCTAAGTTACCTGGGCTATAGGCGTGATAATAATATCCTATAATCTAGAAAGTGGTCTATAGTCTAGACGGTTTAAGTTGCAGAGTTATCAAAAAGGGTATGATATATAAATGACTTTCAGACTTGGACATTTTATTAGGATTAATGATTTAGAAATCAAATGTAGGCCTAATCCTCATCTAGCCTAGTCTAGATAGCAAAAAAAAAGATACTATTTATTTTTGTTTTAGATTGAACTATAGACTAACTAGTACTAGTAGTAGCCTAGGCCTATTACGACCTAGTGGGCCTATGAGGCTACTTAACATGGATTGCATCATGATGACACTTTGTCTTCAAATTTTGACACCAGTCACCACTTCTCTGGCGATGCAAAACGTGCCACTGGAAGATAGTTTTACTGATGCACTGCCAGCCCGGTTGGATGATATCATGGGCACTGGCCGGTAGCCTACATCAGACCGAGTCTGTCATCTGTCACACTTAGCCTAGTTCATATACACAGTCAGCTTGAGCCACAGTGACATTTATCACATACACAAGTTCACAACTGCATGCACTGTCACCAGGTCACTGGGTCTTCGTCAAGATCATGATGTTCGGAGTTCAGTTCACATTACACATTCTGAGGAAGGATAGTGTTCCAGGTATTGCCTTGTTTGTAAATTAGTTTGGCTGTGTTTGTGAACGGGATGAGGGCAAGCAGACCGTCCTGTCACAATGAATGCATTTTAGGGAGCAGAGCACGTCTTTGTTGTTGCGTGTAAACACAGACATCATCAACCAGCAGTGCACGGGTATTGTTGAACGGCCGGTTTTTCAATGCCTTGTTAGCGTATTTCAGCAGGGATTTCACGGTGTTGTTGTCGGTACACTTGACCAGCACAGGACGTGCACGCGCTCCACCTGTTTGTCCATCAGCCTGTCTGTTTTTGATATGAGGCTCCGCCCCCTCCTGCCTGCCCAATCGCTGTACTGTTAAAACTGTACACACTGCTTGCACATCCTGGGCCTGGGCATTGGGGTGGTTTTGTCCAAGAAAGTTTAAAATGTTTTTAACTTTTAGAGGTAGATCTTCATTTAATTCTTCAGGTAAATTTATAATTTTGAAATTACTTGACCTCTGCTCATTTTCCATCACTTCGAGTCGTTTGTCAAGGGTCACTTGCATCATCGTATTGCTTGGGCCTGGCTGTTGTTTTTGCCTGCTGGCGGTGCTGTCAAGTTTATCAATCTTCTTTTTCATGTCAGCTATCTGGGCCTTTAGCACGTCCACATCACCGAAACAATGCTCCTGGTCATTCTCCACACTTCCGATCCTCTCTTCCAGGGCCTCCACTCGCAGGTTTATGTTGTCGAGCTTCCCTTCAATCCGCTCCAGCTTCTCCCAGATAACTTCCAGCGTGATAATTGATGTTTTTCCACCACTGTTTATTGTTGCTGGCTGGTTGCCATGCGCCGTCGCCATGTTGGTGTTTGTTTCAATGCTGGCGTGGGACAGTCCCGTGTTCTCGCAGTCCATGCTGTTATTATTTTCGGTGCTCATTGTTGATAATATATATCAAAAGTGTCTATAGATGTTAATACAACTTTTGATAATGTTTTTAAATCACCGACTGCTGATTTTACCACGGTTTTGATGGTATTTGTCCCCCGGCGAAACCCACGTGTGTTTGATTGTTTACATCACGCCACTGTTCAAAAGGGGAGTGTATATTTTGGAGGGAGGGGTAGATTCTGGGAGGGTCGCATATAGCTGTTGAAAAGGGGGGGGGTATATTCTGAGAGGGAGGGGTAAATTCTGGGAGCGTCGCAAAATTAAGGAAAAGGAGGGTATATTCTGGGAGGAAGGGTAAGATTCTGGGAGTATCACATATAGTTGTTGAAAAGTGGGGTATATTCTGGGAGGGAGGAGTATATTCTGGGAGGGTTGCATATAGTTGTTGAAAAGGGGGTGTATTCTGGGAGGGAGGGGTAGATTCCGGGAGGGTCGCACATATAAATTTGTTGAAAAGGGGGGTAGATTCTGGGAGGGAGGGGTAGATTATGGAATTTGAAGACACCTCACCAAATCACGAAAAGAGGGTAGATCCTGGGAGGGGGAGATTCTGGGAGCCCCAGTTTAAAGGGGGGTATAGTTTGGGGTATTACACCGGGAGAAGTAGTAGCCTAGATAAGAAAGAGACGTGGTAGAAAAATAAACTACAAACACAGCAGGTTATGCGACCACACAATCGTGTAATATTGTGGGAGATTAGCGTAACAGTAACTGTAACAGATAGGAGCTTCATACCATTTTTTCATTACCATAACGTATACATCCCTCAATAATTGCTAGAGTTTCAAAAATAATAGCCCGGGTTGTTTGTGTTGAAAAAAATATATAACATGTTTCAAATTCCCACTAACTCTTCGGGGCAAAACAGGCCAAACTCTCTTAAATAAGATTACATCGTCAAGCGAGCAAGATCGTCCAATACCACATATTATCAGCAATGGTCCAATAAGGACGGTAGTAGTTTAGTTGACATTTTGCGTACACATTAACATATTCTGCCCTCCACCCCCTCCCCTTGATTATGATTGGTGGAGCCCCCCTTGGGACATGCTCCTTTTGGATGACTCATCTCGGTCCCCCCACCCCTCTTTGGAAAGGGTGACTCATCACGGTCCCCACCCCTTATTGGAAAGGGTGACTCATCACGGCCCCCCTCCCCTTGGCTCCCCCTCTCCTTGGTGCTTGTTACAGACTGGTACACCCCCTCCCCTTGGGTCCGCAGAGGGTCCCTCTCCCCCTGAAAAGGATGATGAATGGGCGTCATGGCGCCAAGTGCTTTATTTTGATTGGGTGGTTCAATATATTAATTAGCATCTCTGCATATTGGCAACATATTTTATATTTAGGGTCATTGGGTTGATGATTCTTGGATGAATGAGCGTCATGTTTTGAGGCTGGGAACATCAATGTGCATGATTAAATGAGCATCATTGTCATATTATATGAAATTACCTTTAATCTCAATATTAAACAAACATTAATCAATATATCAATACCAATATATCAATATATCAATTTATCACTATATCACTATATCAATATATCAATATATCAATATTATCTTATGCAATAAACAAGGGTATTTTTATAGAATTGGTGATAAATGAGCATCATGTTTTGACACTGGGAGCATCAATGTACATGATTCATGAGCATCAGAATGTTGACTCATCCTCAGATGATGAATGGGCGTCATGTCACGACGTCAATTAGTTTATTTTGTATAGATGGTTCAAATTGTTAACAAGCATAGGACTATAGATCTGTATAATGTCAATTCTCAGCAAGAGTAAGTGCATGTTTTACAAATCATGATATGTTATTATTTAGATATTATTTAGATATTATTTTTACATTATTTATACATTAATTGTATGTTATTTAGATATTATTGAGCTATTATTTTCACATAAATGCTTGCTGCTGCTGTTGCTGCTGCCGATGCTGCTGCAGCTTCGGGGTCGTAATTTCAGCTATATTTTATATTTGCATATGATAAAGTATGACTATGTTATTTTACAGCATCGTAAAAGTTAAATAAGCTATTATTTAAGGCATGTCTAGAATATAGTTTCTAGCCTAAACTTAGAACAGCTAAATCCTTACCATTGTTTGTTTGGGCTAGCTACCCTTGGATTAAGTCTGTCAGGGCTTTCCAACATTGTCGATCGCTCACTATCTCACCAGACAAGGATCGCCTATTCTGTGAAACTCAGTAGACTTGACCTCCCAATGTTTTTACCGAGCTAGCTAATACAATGTAGTATGGGAGAGGGGGTCTTATATAATATTGTTTTCACTGAGTAGCCATTTAAAATGGTTTCCGGTGACGTCACTGTGTTTCACAATATAACACTTAGAACCACTGAGTGCCAAGCTGATTTGCTATCTGTAGTGTAGCCTTGTTTTCGTCTACTGACAGTGCTTTGTCAGGTCATATTCCTTGACCTCTTGTTGTAGTATAAATTAGCTATAAACGTATTTTATTCTTATTATAACAGTGTTTCCATCCCCATGCGATCACCACACTTCCATTGGTCATTTGGATTTCTGTCATAGACTGGTATACCCCAATCAACAACACATTGTTCACTAAACAGCAGCCTAGGTGTAGGTAACTGACACGTTTGGCACCTTGCTGTTTGCCGTCCTTTTGCCTGATACTCCATTACAGAGGTCTGATTTTTAAACATTGTTTTTGCCCTATGTCTGATATTCTGTTAAGGAGTACCGCAAAGAAAACAATTTACCCTTTCACGCCCATACGGCCCCTGAGGGCCGGTGAAATATGACGTCATTTTTCAAATGTCCGTATTTTGCATTCACATGGCCTTTAATTGCCAAAATACATTTAAAATTGTATAATTTCGGCCAGAATACATTGTGCAATGTTTAATTAGTTCGATGAAAATTTAAAAATATATATATTTACCTTCTATTCCATTCATATCCCAACTTTGATTGTGTTAACTCTTTGACTTTCAAGTTCATGCCAGGACCCAGGGATAATGGTGGTCATTGGAAATGGAAATGCACGTGTTTTTGTATGATGGCTGTAACTGTAGATCTACAAGGTGTATTAACCATATATACACATGTCGTATTTAGCAGGGGCAGGCCTTTGTAATCATGCAACATTTGGGTCAGTCAAAGGTCACCTCAAGGTCATTGCAAGGTCAAAGTTTCATAAATTCAAATAAAAAAAAATATACAAGCCAAGCCATATTGTTCACTTCTGGATAGGCGCGCAATATATAGAAACATATGTGTGGCCGTTCCCCAGAATCATGTGAAGTGAAATTACCTTGAACGGGCCCTGAGTACTTGAAGAATCTAACCACATCCCATATAATAATGATATCCATTTTGATATCCTTAAAATGTCTTGCAAGCCTAGCGTTAGCTACTGAAATTACTCTTTTTTTTACATTTTATTTCGAAATAATGAAATATTTCTCATGGATAGGGTTAATGGTTGTTGACGTATATACCTATAGCAACAACAGCTACTGATCTTATATTGAGGATTCGTTGTGAAACATGTTCCACGGACATCTTACAATTCTATTAATATATAAATAGATAATTATTTGATATTAATTTGATCTTGTGCGTCTTGAAAATACACAATACATAAAATTGGGTACTGTTTCCATGGAAAACGTTTCTAGGGAGTAAGTGTGCGTCTTCGTGGGGTATGATAAGAAGTTTGCGTTGATCCCCCAAGTGTTCTCCATGTGCGTAGAAATTTTCATGTGCATTGAAATAACCGTTTAAAAGATATTGTAATATTTGTATTGAGTTATTATTTTTATTTAAATTTCATTAAACAACTCGGGCTGGAATGGGTTAGCCAATTTAAACAAACGTTGGTACTGTTGAAGAATCGAGGTTATAGCATTATCAATGTTTGTCCATGCTGGCATTTGACAAGTCAACAATCCCTTGTCCCCCTTTCCCTTTTGTATGTGATGATTCAACTCTATTATTACCCAACCCCATGGTATGACTCATCACACCTACCCACTTCCCTCATGAACATGTTGAAACTTGTTTGTACTTTGTCAACAATAAAGGACGCCAAACACTTCAATCTGATTGGTTCGTTGGTGTATTGCACAATCAATAAAATGACTCACACTCCCACCCCCCCACCCCTAGGGTCCCCCTCCCCTTGTGATGACTCATCGCAGACCACTCTACATGAAAAAACATGTTGAAACTTGTTTGCGAATCGGTCTGGACTTGTCTAAACCCAGATTGGTTTTGAGCATGTCACCTATAGGACACCTTCTGCATCATAATGAAGTTTTATCAATGTATATGACCACTTCACATTGTGAGTGTAAAAGTTAATACAGTTATGGCTCTTGTTAAGGAAAATAAGATATTCATTTGTCAGACATCCAGAATAATATATATGGATTTAATTTATCATATTTCTGAATATCGAGATGACACATTTTATAATGACCATACCAAAATAATGTATAATGTTGTACAAAAATCGATGGTTAGATACAACAACTTACTCAGCCGGATGTGTAAGGACAAGTTTGATGACGTTGATATATCTGTATTAAGTACTTTTGCTGATGATCTATTTCGGGACAAAACTTGTAACTGGGAACGTATTATTTCACTATTTACGTCCTGTGGTACATTAGCCAAACAATCAGCATCGAAAGACATGCATAAAACTATTGATGACATTGCCTTATTCCTTGGCTCATATATAGCAGATAATTTGACTGAATAGATTTATAAACAAGGAGGATGGGTACATACACAGTATGTGTTTTCTGAGTGAAGATTACAATAATCAGCTTGGTGAATTGCTATGTCGAGACTGTTACCCTTTAACTATCAGATATATAATGTAGAATATGTTCTATGCGTGCTCATGTGATGGTATTGTATCAATAATTATAATAACAATACAATATTATATAATACAACAAGTCCTATTTCTTCATTTGTAATATAAACACTTGTATGAAAGTGTTGACGCATCATGATTAAAATATAACTAGATTGGTTGTTAGATATTTCATTACCATATTATATCACACATTACACCACACACTTCACAATACATACACTACATACATAAACACATTGGACTGCACACTTCGTACTACACATGCACATCATACTACACACAATACATAAACTACATACACATACACACTGAATCACATACACAACACCATACACAGCAAACACCATACTACACACATCACACACAGAACACACTACACACCACACACATTGCACCACACACATTACACTAAATACAACACACTACACACAACACTTCACATACAACACATCACGTTACAACACACACATCACACTACATGCACCACACCACACACTATACACATCTCATCACATTCATCACAACACATATGCATCACAATACACACATTACACCACACACCACACACAATCCATTACATACAATATCCATCACACACATTGCACTTCACACTATACACCACACAGCATGAACACACCACTACGCACATCATACTACACACATCATACTACACACACCGTGCTACATACATCACATCACATACAGCATAGCACTACACACATCACACACATGTACATCATACGGCACGCATCACATACAACACAGCAAGGTGCCAAACATGTCAATTACCTACATCTAGGCTGCTGTTTAATGAACAATGTGTTGTTGATACCAGTCTATCACAGAAATCCAAATGACCAATGGAAGTGTGGTGATCGCATGGGGATGTAAACACTGTTATAAAAAGAATAAAACAAGTTTATAGCTAATTTATACTACAACAAGAGGTCAAGGGTTATGACCTGACAAAGCACTGTCAGCAGACGAAAACAAGTCTACACTATAGATAGCAAATCAGCTTGGCACTCAGTGGTTCTAAGTGTTATACTGTGAAACACAGTGACGTCACCGGAAACTATTTTAAATGGCTACTCGGTGAAAACAATGTTATATAATACCCCCTCTCCCATACTACATTGTATTAGCTAGCTCTGTAAAAACATTGGGAGGTCAGGTCTATTGAGTTTCACAGAATAGGCGATCCTTGTCTGGTGAGATAGTGAGCGATCGACAATGTTGGAAGGCCCGGACAGACTTAATCCAAGAGTAGCTAGCCCAAACAAACAATGGTAAGGATTTAGCTGTTCTAAGTTTAGGCTAGAAACTATCATCTAAACATGCCTTAAATAATAACTTCTTTAACTTTTACGATGCTGTAAAATAACATACTTACATAGTCGTACTTTAGCATATGCAAATATAAAATATAGCTGAAATTACATCTTCCAATCAAACATAACACTATATTTTATTAAATTAAATCGGCTTTTGATAAGGTTTTCCTTTATTATCGCTCATCCTCAAATAGGCTTGTCAAAAGTCATTGTTGACAATGACAATGTTACAATATTATGCTAAAGGAATATTCTTGCACATTGCATTAATTTAATAATGCCAATATAATATGCTATTTAATGCTGTTTTATTGAATAGGCATTTAAAAAATAGCTGATAAATCTATGGCAGTGACTGAGAGCGGTCTTGATCCCATGGTCAGAGAAATGTCCATAACTTTTTAATGACTGTGCGACCTCTGAGCTACGCATGCGGGTATGGAACTGAAAGGTTACTGATTCTAAAAAATATTTTCGACCTGATTGATTATTGCCCGATATTTTGAGTTATGACACTCCATAGAAATGTCCCACGATTTTGTACGCGGTCAATGTGTGACTTAAACCTGTTTTACCCATAGGGACTAATCTGAATGCCGTATTTTGAAAATACACCAGTAAAGTGTAGCTGTCACGGCTAACTGATCACAAATTACAATGCACCGTATCTGACTTACTGTCACCACCCAGGTTACCATTCTTTAATACAAAAATATCGCCGTCAGGCATATATAGAGTCCAAGGTCACACAACAACAATGCTTATATTGTACATGCAACAGGTGTGAATCATTCAACCGTGCTTAACCCTTTGTAACTTATGGTCAATTACCTGGCTATAATATACACTTCCTCTCTTAAAATATGTCTTATAATAAGTTTTTAGAAAATTTGTAATAATAGAAATATACTTTTACAAACTCATCAGTCATTTATAAAAAACAACAACTCCATTTGTCGTTAACATTCATCATTCAACAGAACTGTGCAATAAAAATTATGCCACCCTTTCAATGCGGTTGATTCTATTAAGCATGTTCTTTTAACTGTTTCTACCACTGTTAAGCGACCCCGAAATTTACGGAATTTTGTTATAAAACGTGAGGTAATTTCCATTCATTTTGGTATAAGCTAACACTCTTTTTCAAATAAATACACGCGAAGAAAAAACAATATTGTATTACCTGAATCATAATACATGTAATGTATATATATCCAAGCCTAATGATAACATTTTAAAATCCACATAGGCCCACAAAATTATTCAAGCTGCAGCAGCATCGGCAGCAGCAACAGCAGCAGCAAGCAATTATGTAAAAATAATATCTAAATAATATCTAAATAACATACAATTATTGTATAAATAATGTAAAAATAATATCTAAATAATGTATAAATAATATATAAATAATAACATATCATGATTTGTAAAACATGCACTTACTTTTGCCGAGAATTGACATTATCTGAGGATGAGTCATCATTCTGATGCTCATGAATCATGTACATTGATGCTCCCAGTGTCAAAACATGACGCTCATTTATAACCCATGGAGAGGGGGCAATGATGAGTCATAATTTTCTGGGGGAGGGGGACCGGCGTCATGACGCCCATTCATCATCTGAGGATGAGTCATCATCCTGATGCTCATGAATCATGTACATTGATGCTCCCAGTGTCAAAACATGACACTCATTTATCACCCATGGAGAGGGGGCAATGGTGAGTCATCATTTTCCGGGGGAGGGGGACCCGCGTCATAACGCCCACTCATCATCTCAAGATGAGTCATCATCCTGATGCTCATGAATCATGAACATTGATGCTCCCAGTGTCAAAACATGACGCTCATTTATCACCCATAGAGAGGGGGCAATGGTGAGTCATTATTTTCTGGGGGGAGAGGGACCATAATTATGACAATCATTTATCACCCTAGAATGAGTCATCATCCTGATGACACTAAATTTAAAATATGGTGCCAATATTCAAAGACACTCAATAATATTTTGAACCAGCCACTCAAATGTGTGCATACTGGAGAATAAAACAATTCTATAAAAACACCCTTGTTTATTGCATAAGATAATATCGATATATTGATATATTAATATAGTGATATAGTGATAAATTGATATATTGATATATTGGTATTGATATATTGATTAATGTTTGTTTAATGTTGAAAATAAAGTTAATTTCATATAATATGACAATGTTGCTCATTTAATCATGCACATTGATGTTCCCAGCCTCAAAACATGACGCTCATTCATCCAAGAATCATCAACTCATTGGCCCCAAATATACAATATGTTGCCAATATGCAGAGATGCTCATTAAGATTTTTAACCACCCAATCAAAATAAAGCACATGGCGTCATGACGCCCATTCATCATCCGAGGATGAGTCATCCTTTTCAGGGGGAGGGGGACCCTCTGCGGACCCAAGAGTAGGGGGCGTACCTGTCTGTAACAAGCAACAAGGAAAGGGGGAGCCAAGGGGAGGGGGGCCGTGATGAGTCACCCTTAATAAGAAAGGGTGGGGACCTTGATGAGTCACCCTTTCCAAAGAGGGGTGGGGGACCGGGATGAGTAATCCAAAAGGGGCGTGTCCCTAGGGGAGCTCCACCAATCATAATTAAGAGGAGGGGTGGGGGGGCAAATTATGTTAATGTATACGCAAAGTGTCAACTATACTACTGACGGTGCAAGACTGTCCAATTCCACATTTTAAAATGGCTTTAATTCCACGATTTTATGACAAATCAGTTTGTCAAACTTTCAAATGCGATTTACTCAAAATGGTACCTGTGTGGCATTGGACATTCTTGCCCCCACCCCTTCAATTTAATTCATACAGATTCACAATTGACACCGCCTGATTCTACACAGAAAGTTGTGTAAACCACATAATTGAAATATGTAAAATTCAACATGGCCGCCATCCTAATTCTACGCATCCACAAATTCAATATGGTTGTCATACGGATTTTTCTACACAGCCGAGATTTCAAAATGGGCGACATCTGATTCTACACAGAAAGTAAGTGTGTAAACCACGCAAATAAAATATTTGAAATTCAAAATGGCCACTAAGCGATCCCGCAAATTACACACACCTCAGATTGAAAATGACCACAATCGTATTCGTCAAACACACACACACACACACACTCACACACACACACACACAAAGTTCGTGTAAAAGACGCAATTGAAATCAGAAAATTCAAAATGTCTGTCATCCGAATCCTACGAATTCCACGCAATTGACTTCCTTGATTTCAAAACACGAATTTCCCACTCATTACTACAAAAGGTAAGTTGAATATAACGTCAACAACATGGTCTGTATACAGCCTTAACCAGATTTAAACCCCCCTTGCGTAAACAATCATTCAACATAACAAGACGTCGGCGACTATACATATACCTTACCAAACTACTTAAGATGTACATTTTCCTGAATTTCATCACAAATAAAACGCGGGAACACGTGGAAAAATCACTTGTCACATTCAAACCTACATAAATCACAGAAATGTTACGACTTGGCTGTTTTAAAGCATGCTTCACAACTAGCATAGACCCACATTTACACCCAGCCGTGCAAATACAGACCTTCGAAATGGCTGTTCCTAATTAATCCACAGCATGCCTAGTAAGTCACTAAGCACATCAATGTACTACTATATTCTCACCTGACCAAAATAAATTAACGTCCGCGTTGCAAGTCTTCTATAATACATCTTCACTCTGAGAATATAATAGTCGCCAGTTATTGTTTATTTGCCCAAATACCCCTAATTGTGTGCTATTGACGGCAGTCACTGTAAGAGGATTTAAGGGGATTAAAATACCGCCGCCTACACGTCGTATTACACTGTGGACCAGGGGATGTAGATATTTACCATGCTACGCATGCGTGACATTGCAATGCGCCCGCAATAACTATTCAGCCAATCACGACGACCTCCCTATTTTAAGTTGATCTACACTAAACAAAGCAATCAATCAGTTTCATATAGGCTATAGTAAGGGAGCTTAACCTAAAAAAATGGTCGAATCGTTCACTTCATTGCAAAAGTCTGAAATTTTTGTCACAGGCTGACATGATCTAGACATTTCAGAATCTGCCGACAGACAAGTGAAATGTGCCCCCTAGCGGCCATATTGGGCGATTCAAAATGGCCGCCACTAAAAACCTTGCGCAAGATATTTTTTTAACTGAAAATCACAGAATAACTTGTAATACCTCTATTCTGAGGTATTTGAGACACAGGATCACAATTATGATGTCATTTTTGATTAATCGAGGTCATATGACGATATAAGTGTAAAAATTTAAAATTATTTATTTTCCGCAAATTTTAAAGCGCTCCAAAACTTCACGGTTTAATTTTTTTCTGACATAGGTCTTTCATTGTTTTAGTTCTGAATATCAATTATTAGTCTATTTCGCCATAAGAATAATTTTACAAATGGTCTTCAAGGGTGATAAACACGTTAACTCAGTAAAAGAAATACCAGAACTTTAAAAAACATCATTACATTTACATCATTACATTTATGCGTAATAGTAAAACAGTAAAAACAGATGGTTTTTATTTTACTCCACAACTATTTATTTGAATACTTTTGCACATTTAAAATTAATTCTGTCAAATCTGCACACGAATTGCAACAATAATATACACATGCCTTCAATGGCAGCAATGACTAATATTGGTGTCACTATTATTAGGCCTTTCCAAAACACCAGATAAAGTATCACAAAGTACAAAGCTTGACATGATACAAAAGCTACTAAATTCAAGTTTTCTTTTTCATGGACAATTGACAAAGGCAATGTAATAACAAAAAAAAAAAAATACAATGTAATACCTTCTGAAAATTGAACTGTCTGTATAAATCGTATGTCATGGAATTAATAAGAAATAATAAAAACAAAGGAAAAACTAATAATATTTCATGACCAAATAAAAGTTGAGGTGTTGTTAGTGCAATCATGTATTTAGTTACTGGTCAGCAGTTTCGTTATTCACACAAACTCTCCCACACTTGCATAAGTATTTGTTACCATCACATTCCTATCCCCAATTGGAAAAGTCTGGTACCACCTGATGGCATGATTGCCTGCTGCCATATATAGGAAGCATGTAGGAATGATCTTTTGACGTGCTCAAACAGAGCTGCATGTGTAAGGTATGTTCTCCAGGGAGCGTGAGGACTATGTGAAAAAGCTGCTGTCTTGCTTCTTTAACAGATGAAACAATACAACTCTTACTATACACATAACTAGTATAAGCACACAGAACCATTCCAATCGCTTCATGTTGACAGACTCTGACTGAGAGACCTAGGTTTGTCCAGAGTGCAATTAAATTTGGTCATTTAATGTATCTGAAAATCTAGCATGGCACATGTTCTGTTGGACAGCACAGAGTCATATGGAGTTATCTTATTTTCGTTTATTTTTGGACAGACATTTTGCTAATCTCTCTTTGGAATTGGTGTACTCCCAGCTGGAGCAATTTGGGCAGGAGGGCTGATGCAGTGGTTATAAAGCGGTCTGCTTGAAAAGTCAGGAAATCGCGGGTTCGTCCCCCGCTCTGGCATTCAGGTTTCAGAGAAAAAAAGCTTTATTTCTCGCTCATTCGTAAAGATCACTCGTAAGTATTGAGTGGAGCACTGGAGCCTCCATGACTGAGGGCTAACGTGCTCGGCCTCAGATCGCCAGAGCACGAATTTGGAATATGATGGCTGGAGGGCAGTGTGATCTTATTCATCTCATCATTAGCAGATGTGGTGATTTGGCTCTTCAGATAAGGCACTAGATGCATTTGTATGCAATAATTAAATGTTGCACGAACTGAGCGTACGATGTGAGCTAGAGCAGCCACATCGAAAACATGGACTGAGCATGAGCATACTACGCTCAGCAAGGAATGGTGAAAAAAATCTGACATATTTCCATTATTTCGGGACTGGAGAAACATAAAGATAAGAAGTGTAGCATTTTACATCATTATTCCTATATTCCTAGAATTGTGCTTGGTAGATTATTTTATGCACACACTATTCGTGCAGATCACATCAAATCTCTTTGACTATAACTTTATGCTCCCATTAGGCTACATCACTAGTGCCAACTACTACATGGACAGCATTCAAGAATGGACTTGCATGATCTATGAGTACTCTCATGAAACTTGCGACGTCAATGACAAAGTGTCGTTTTAGAGCTTATAGAGATTCTTTGTGATGTACATCTGATGAGTTACGATGGTTTTGTACACTTTCAAATTCAGTAATGAATGTCAGAAAATCAGGTGCAGCTATCATGTACAATGCAATAGAATCAGTATCGTCATACAGATCTGATAAGCAACCACCACCAGCTTGTACTACCGATTGCTGTGTCCATGAGACTGATCCATCAAATACAATTTATAAATAGACCCTTGAACAACGAAAATATCAGAATGTACAGAAAACCACATCACTAAATCATTCACATGGTTCGGTAACGATCTGTAAAAAATGGTGTAGTCAAACGCTAAAAAACAGCGACACAATTCATCTAAGGCATTGAGCTCAAAATCACCATCTCTCAGAAAGTGCACAAATGACAAATAAGAATTTCCACCTCGATAATAAGTGAACAGTACTTACACATACGTCCATCCCTCGACTGCTTGTCAAATCATTCTTCAAGTAAGTCTGTATTACTATAGGTACTACTATAGGTATGCTCCTTGCTTGAGGAGATAGAGGGCCACCCATGGAACTTGATTATTATACCGAGTGCGCTTTATATGGTGGTCATCCAGCGTTGATACAGCTCTGCCAGAGGTGAACACACCAGTGAACATCACCCACTCCCCATCCAGAGCCACAGATAAAATGAGCTTTATCTTCATTATGAAGTCCGCCTATCAAAATTACCTACTTGACGTCACCGAGGATTGAAGGAAATTGCAGGAAAGGATTTGTCAGGAAAGTGAGGTAAAATGTCAATTTTTGCTCGAGGTTTGATGGAGCTTTATTTTTTCATCCGAGAATGATAACCTGACCAGGTTGTCATAACGCTGTTATCAAACTCCTCTTTAGTTAGGAGTTCACAAACATGCTTTATCCAAACTGTTTCTCTTATCTCAGACCAGGGGTCATATAATATGAAAGCCTTGCCACATTACCATACTCAATTTTTGGCATTGTAAACAAATCCATGCGGCTGAGATTAACAGGAGGGGTGCAATGACGGGGCCATATCATATCATACACTGAGGCCAAGGAAGTAAATGTGACAATAAGGACTGGTGTTTGAGATGAGTATTATTGTGTAATTCAATACATATGTAAGCCTACATTTGTTGGGAAGTTTCAGGCTCTTTACTGTGGTGTATTTGGACAGAGAACAGAGAGACATATTTATTTGTGTTTTATATCATCACCTGACCAACAACATACGCTACTTAAGATCTCTGACCCATAACATTATCAAAGTTATAAAATTATTTAAAAACTACGGATTTATTCAGTTTTGTAAACATCGACCTATGTAACAGTAATAAACGATTTCGACTTTGGTGTTGTTCTTTAACCTTGACGTTTGAACTTTTGATCAAAAATGACGTCATAATCGTCATCCTCGACCTAAAATACCACAGAAAAGAGGTATAACATGTGGTTCTGTGATGATTAGTTAAAAAGTTAGCATGTGTAATGCATTGCAGTGGCGACCATTTTGAAATTGCCCAGTATGGACGCTAGAGAAAAAAGATCGCTTGTCTGTCGGCAGGTTCTGAAATATTCAGGATTCTGAAATATACGAATTTATTCAGCTTTTTAAACATCGACCAATGAGAAAATTAGTAATAGGTAAATTCTAAACGATTTTGACCTTGATGTTGTTATTTGACCTTGACATTTCAAGTTTTGATGGAAACTGATGTCAAAATTGTCATCCCCGACCTCAAATACCCTGGAAAAGAGGTATTACATGTTGTTCTGTGATGATTATTAAAAAAGTTAGCATGTGTAATGCATTGCAGTGGCGGCCATTTTGAAATTGCCCAATATGGCCGCTAGAGGAAAAAGATCGCTTGTCTGTCGGCAGATTCTGAAATAGCCAGGTCATGTCAACTTGTGACAAAAATTTCAGACTTTTGCAACGAAGTGAACGATTAGTTGATTAAGCCCCCCTACTACTAAGTTATGACTGCATTATGCGCCCACAATCTTTAAGCAATCTGCCTACATCACTTAAATCACAATCTTTAAGCAATCTCCCTACATCACTTAAATTTATGTGAAAAATGCCAGTACTATAAACGATGGTGCGCATGCGTGACATTGGAGTATGCGCCGCAATGTCTATTCAGCAAATCACGACGACTTACCTTATTTGAAAAGCTGATCCACACTGAACATGCCAACCAATCAAACACATATAGACTGAGGTAAAATTTGAATTCTGGGAGGACACCAATCCTATGAACAATGACCTTGCCACGCATGCGTATCACTGCATTGTGCGCCCACTCATGGGACAAATGCCAGTCCCATGAGCGATGCTGTGCATGCGTAACGTCATTGCAGTATGCACCCGCAGTGTCCATTCAGCGAATCACGACGACCTACCTTATTTAAGAAAATGATCTACATTAAACAAGTCAGCCAAAACGTAAATTTGAGTTGTGGGAGCACACCAGTTCTGGGAACGATGCTGCGCATGTGTGGCATTGTAATATGCGCCCGCAATGTCTATTCAACGAATCACGACGACCTACCTTACTTAAGTAGTTGATCTACACTAAGCAAGCCAACCAATCAAAACACATATACGCTGTGAACGATGACATGGCTGCAGCAGACGCGATCTGCAGATTTGAACCCCTAAATAGGCCTACTTTGACACTACACAAATCACATACCTAAACCACGAACCCTCACTCATACAAACAAAATTTACCCAAGTTCACACTTCAATCAATAATAAACACGACATAGAAATCAGGAGACGTGAATTAGGCTACTAACTGCCCTCTATATTAAACATTTGCAATTGGTCAACCATACTTTTACTGTTACTATTGTATGTATCATACGTAACCAGGTCTAGCGGCTATACGCTACATTACAGGGACAATTTTCATGCTTAAATATACGCGCAACATATAATTTGATAATCAGAATTTTCCTACATAGCATGTACCGCATTTATCCCGGTTAAGAGATGGTTAGCCACCTCACAGAACACATGCTCATGCTTACAAGTACACACACAAATCAACATGAACATATTCGTTTTCAATCAGAAACAATTTACATATGTGTAAACAGCCAACATGAAAATAACTATGAAAATACTGTTAGATAGTCATCATTTTCTTGTGCATCAGACATTTTATATACGTACATCGTAAACATGAAAATAACTATGACAATACATACCAAACTAAACTAGTAAACGCTTTGCTAAAACGATTTTCATTCCCAGAGTATACCCCACAAGCCCAGACTATACCCCACCAGATTCAGGGTGGGGTATAGTCTGGGCGATAGGGGTATACTCTGGGAGATATCATATGATTAAAATCAATTATCGATATAATATTTGATCGTAATCTGGCATAATTCATGTCTCATGTATTACCACTCTGAGGACTAGACTATCTTATGTCCCCTATGTTAACCTCCTCATGGCTAGAGTATAATATGTCTCATGTATTAACTTTCTGGTGGCTAGAGCATCACATGCCTCATTGATTAACCTTCTGAGGGCTAGACTTTCATATGTCTCTTATATTAAACTTCTGATAGCTCAAGGTCTCCTTTATTATCCCCCTGGGGGCTACAGTATCACATGTCATACGTGTCCAGCTAATCTAGCTAATTATTCGGTGTGCGCCAAATGATTTGGCACGCACCAAATAATTCAAATAAATAATTGGTGCGCACCAATTAATTATTTGGTGCGCACCCAGTTGTACACTGAAAATATTTAATTTGGTCACACCAAATAAGTTAATGCATGAGACAAGTGATTCTCTAGCCATCAGAAGGTTAAGATGGGACACCTTATTTTAAGTCTAGCCCCATAAGGTTAATGCATGAGACATGTGATGATCTAGCCACAAGAATGTTAATACATAAGTGATACTCTAGCCATCGGGAGGTTAACATGGAAGTCTTTGGATAGTCTAGTCCTCAGTGGGTTAATACATGATACATGTGATACTCTAACCATCAGAAGAATTATGTAGGAGGTATGTAATAGTCGAGCCCCCAGAGGGCTGTTGCATGGGATATGTGATACTTTAACCATCAGAAGGTTAAAATCATTTGACAGTCTAGCCCCAGACGATTAATAGACGAGATATGTGATACTCTAGGCATATGGTAATCTAGCACACAGAGGGTTAAAACGTTAGACTTGCGCTACTCTAACCACCAGAAGGTTAATATAACCAGGAAGAGTTGCTCGGAAACAAACACGAAAGCAGCCCTCTGTTATCGCTCGACCACTATTTTAAAATTGCTTGCTCCCAAAAGGTAATCAGGTCATTGACTGACATAGCTGAACATATTTGCAAAATTAAAAGTAGATCTGATGGCAACTTGTTCTTGAAATGCTCGTTAATGGCCATAGTAATTAAAGGGTTGATGACATGGGGATCAAAATGTCATCAAAACAGTTCCCCAGTGGTATGTGGTGGTTATGTGAAGTATGAGAAAGCAGAAATTGATAGACTAGTAGCTATCTGGAAAAACAGATAACTGCGGCTGCGGCGGCGGACCGTATGGAATACAGTAAGCAGCCCACCGCAACAAGGGCTGCTTAATGATAGTTAATACGTGAGACACTTGACTCGCTAGTTTCTTCAAGCTTTAATGCTTTAAAGTGCTTTGTTAGCTGCTTATTGTTGGAATTCTTATATACTTTTAAAAAGCACCTGATTGCCACCTGCCCATAGCCTGTATCTGGGCATCGGTAAAACCCAAAGATGCTACCTGTGTAGCACCCCCTATCCTCAGGGAATGTGCCTTGAAACGTTAAGATGACAGACCAGAACTCTCTAAACACTCCTTCATTTTTTTACAAAAATATTATTGCGTAATTGATTCACCATCTGGAAAAAACAAACAATGGTTTCCTCTTACGTTCTCTCTTAGCTGAATATTCTGTCATGTATCTGACAGGACAAATTTCTTTAGACTGTATTTTTATTTGCAGTGTTATGGGTCTGTGTGATTTATTGTGTTTAAAATTTTTCATTGTAACACATACAATTTTGGTATTTTCCTTCCCCAACATTTCAATATTTGAAAGATGTAAAACTTTTTTATTAGAACTGACAGAGTGATTTTTGACTCGTAATAAGGCTAAAAATGCAAGAGAAAACATAGCTTTTAAGGCACATTCCATGCAATAAGAAGAAGTTACTGATTTTGCATGTTTACAGATTTTTAATAAATGATCGATATTGATGGGTAACCTCATATCGATGGTACCCTTCAAATTTTTTGCACCTAATAACATTTTTTAATAAGAAAAGATTCACATGGGTCAACCCATCTTCCTCTGCAAGGCTGGCTATTCCTGAGGTCGTAGACCGACCTTGCTGAAACAGGGTTGAATCCGCCTATTGGAGTGGGGACTTTCTAAAAATATTTTTCCTGTTTGACCCAAGTTTGACCTCTGGCATGAGTGTTGTTTTAATGTGGGGCCACTGTCTACGACACCGGCCCTACATTAAACAACACATGTCTGCAGGCCGAGTAGCTCACCGGAAACGTCTCAGACACAGACCACCACATCTCACCGAAACGTGCGTGAGGGTTGAATTAATGGTGAGCCAACGTCGCAGACAGCGGGCCAGCAGTAAAAAGACATTTTTTGAAAAACTAATGAATATTCAATATCTAAATCTTCCTCCCTACCCCAATAGGTGGATGGTATGGCTAATTCAGCAAGGCTTGGCCTCACGGCCTCGCTGTGTCAAGACTTGCTGCCAGGAGGATGGGGTCAACCCAACCTTTCATTTTGCGAATATATGAAATGGCTGAAACATTTGAGATAATAGTTGCAGGAGCATAATGGCATGAGAATAAATACGTAATAAATGCAGCTGTTATTTCTCTATTTACAGGATGGTCAGGCCATCTCTGTTTTTTATAACAATATCTTACAAAAGCGTTAAACCTTGACCAATGTCTTCTATAAGAAGCAAGTGATGCTTTAGTCACTGCTGCAGCCAACAGTTTGTCCATCACCCTAGCCATTTTTCTGTGGCTAGGTAGCTTGGGACTGTAGTTGACTGCTCTGCTAACTACGGTGCCCATTTTTTTTCTTCCTGGTATTTAGAGCGAGATAAACAATCAGCAATCACATTTAACTTTCCAGGTATATGTTGTGCTTTGAACAGCACATTAAATTTCATGGAAGTTAACACAAATTGTCTTAACATTTTCATGACCCGTTTACACTTACAAGTTTGATCATTGAGAATTGAAACCAGAGCAGCATTGTCAGTCATAAAAACAACACAATGATTTTTCAACTTATAGCCCCACATCTCAAGTAAAACCATAATTGGATAGAATTCGCACATTGTTATGTCTCCTGATACAAAGTTTGTGTGTCATTTACCTGCAAACCAGTATTTACCGAAAGCATCTGAGTAAAGATGTATCTTTTCAGAATGTAACCATTTCTCATTCAGAATCAAACTTTTTCCATTGAAAGATTCCATAAAAATTGACCAAGCTGCCAAATCTGCTCTGGCTTCAATATTTAAAGTAATGTGGTGATATGCTTTGTGTATTCCACACGTTAAATTAAATAGACGTCTGAGGAATGTTCGACCAGGAATCACCACTAAGCATGCAAAATTCAACATTCCTAATAGAGATTGCAGTTCTTTTAATTTTACAGTCCTTTTCTTTTTTATGTTGTTCAATTGGGATCTAATTTTAACATCTTTATTCCCTGGTAGCCTCAGCTCCCATTTTAAGGTGTCAAGTTCAATGCCGTGTACAATACAGCATGTGGTGGGTAACACAGTTTTGGACTCTTTGACTGGAATGTTTACATCGCTGGCAAGAGTCATGAAAGCATCTAGCGAAAGCTGACAGAGAGAAGATTTAGCAGGACCAATAAAAATGAAATCGTCTTGTATGTGAGACATACCTGACACATTAAAAAGTTTTATTAGAATCCATTGGACTGCTTGGCTAAATTTTTCAAATGTCTGACAAGAAGTACTGCACCCCATGGGCAAAGCTTTGTCAAAATAAATTTTGTTTGCATATCTGAAACCTAAAATTGGGAAATCTTTGGGTGAAATTTGAATTATTCTAAATGCATCCTCAATATCAGCTTTAGCCATTAATGCCCCCTGTCCAAACTTTTGGACTAGAGTGACGACATTGTCATTTGTTTCATACGAAACAAATCTAAACTGCTCTGGAATACAATAATTAACATAATTTTCTTTCGGATACGAGAGATCATGGATCAGTCTAAATGCTCCTGATTCTTTCTTTTCAACTAAGCCAATAGGGGAAATACGAAAATTGGTAAAGGGAAGTTTGTCGAAAGGACCAGCCAATCTACCTGCTGCAATTTCTTTGACAATTTTGTGTGTCACTGGGTCTGGATTTTTTAAGACTGACCCATGATTTATCGAATCTGAAGAAATATGGGGACCATCAAAATGTAAAGAAAACCCTTCTGTAAAACCGGTCAATAATTCTTTTGATTTCTTTTGATCAAATTTTGAGTTTTTGAGATATTCACCGAGCACGTTTGGACGTATTGGAGTCCGGATCTGAACGGGGAGATTTATTATCGGATGCGGCACACTTGCTTGTGGAGTGTCTGCCTTGACATTTGAAACAGCTGTTTCTGTATTTGCAGCTTTCTTTGGTACATTTCCCATGGATTTCAAATTTGTAGCATTGCCCCTGTTTAAACTGTTGTTGTCCTCAGTTCCTCGAAAGGACTGATTTTGCCCATTGTTACGAAATGATTTATGGGATGTGGCTCTGCTAGTGTTCGAGCCAGAGGATTGAGAGCTAGCGGATTGATGTGTATTTGTGTTCATAATTTCGAAGTATTCTTCCCAATGGACCTGAGACCACGGCAGCTTGTGTGAATGTTTTTCCTTTCGTGAAAGGTCATCATATCGGAGTCACTCCTTACGTGAGCCCTTGCCACTGTTATCTCTGATAAATTTCCCATATTCATGAGACCTGGGGCTTCATCAGGATATACCTCAGACCTCACAGCAGCAAAAATAAAAAAAACATCAGTCCACTGGTAAATATCCTGTTGATGGCTTTTGGTCGTCTACTTGACACTATTTTAAAAGCCTTATTTTCATGTGAGTCTTCAATTTGGTAGTCCGAAGACTGGACCTCGTTCGTCAACAAGAGCTCCGCAAAATTAACATAGTCCCCCATTACAATATTGCGCTTAATGCGCTTGGGAAGACGGGAGCCGAGGGGTGTAGCTGCAACTCTGAAAGTATGGACATGACGATCCTCACCAGATGAATCATCAGAATCTGTGGTATCATCGCTGGATGAGCAGGGAGAAGGAGATGGCAGCTTTCGCTTTTTTGACGGTTTCCTCGATTTCTTATCCCTCAGTGACTTCAAAACTGCTGCCACCAGCTGGTCTGTTGTGGCACTCTGAGCATCGCCCTCTGCTGTGGCTGTGAACTGGGACCCCCTTCCTTGGGTTGATCGAGATTTGGGCTGGACACCTCTCTTTCTTGCAGATGCTCCCAGGAGCTTTTTTCTGGGTGGCATTCTGCAAAATTAAGCAAACCCACAAGGGCGCCATAAGTCAACATGAAAAATTAAATATTATTATATCAGTCTGTATTAAGTGGAAATAAAGCATCATGCCGCATGTGTCTATAATCGCAGTATGTGTAAACGTAAAAAAATGTGTATCAAGTGACAAACTATTTATTGCTAATATTGATATAATTGAGAAAAATGTGTTGCGGTAAACAGTAACCCCCTTATTTACCAAAACATATCCCGCTCCACACGAGTTGTGTATCATATCATACATTTAGACATACCCCAATAGTTGAGGGGAAAAGTTTAAAAGCTACACATTTTATCAAAGGAAAATGTAGTAATGAACTTATTAATTACCAGTATCTTACTAATAACTGAATAACATATTCCCCATTTAGACATAAAAAACACCTGGTGTAAAAAATAAAAAGTTAGATAATGGCTAAAATGTTGAGTGTGGGAAGTAAATACGGATAATTGTGGACCACCAAGCTTGACATGATGTCATTCATTACCCTATGAGACTATTTCAGAGGTGGAATCAGAACTGCATCACTACTTCCAAAACATTCACCCCACAATAGCTTAAGTCAGCCTCTTATAGTAAAGCAAATAGGAAACATACATTACTGAAAAAGAAGTAAAAAACATAGAATTAACCCAGCCTGGCGATTTGACAATAAAAAACATTGCATACAAATAACGATATCATAGTATGAGAAATGAATGTATATTAATAACTGTAGACAGCCATCCACGACCTGAAGTCATTCAAAACCATTCATGTGTGTCAGACTAATACGGGGTGGAATCAGAACATCATCTCGACTAAATAAAACCACAAAACACATTCACGCAGGATATCTCAAGTATGTCCCTTATAAAAAAATTTTTTTTTTTTTTTTACTGAAGTTGCAGTATAAACAGCAGCATGGAGATCCGACAATAAAATAAAAATGCACACAAATTCATCATCATAGTATGGGAAGTGAATGTATAATAATAACTGTAGACAGCCATACGCAATCTGATGTCATACAAACAAACCTCATAGGATGGGAAGTGAATATTCTGTAGTCAGTCATCCGCGACCTGATGTCATTCGATAACAAATATGACTAGTTCATGGGTGAAGTCAGAGCACCATCGCAACTTCCAGAAAGCCACAAAAGACATTCACCCTAAAAGTCTTAAGTCAGTCCCTTATTAAAAAGAAAACAGGGAACAAAAAATACTGAAAGTGCAGTAAAAATTGCAGAATTAACACTGCATGGTGATCCGACAATAAAATACTATTGCATACAAATATGACAACACAGTATGGAAGTGAATTCATAATAACTGGACAACCATCCTCGACTTGATGTCATTCAATACTATAAATATAGCTAATTCCGGGGGTGAACTCAGAACACCAACACAACTTCCAGAAAGCCACAAAAGACATTCACCCAAAATATCCTCAGTCAGTCCCTAATAAAGAAGAAGACGGGGAACAAAATACTGAAAGAGTATGGTGATCTGACAAAAAACGAACATTGCATTCGAGAAGTTATCAAAATATGGTCGAGTATGACCTCATAGTTATAAACCATGAGAGATTTAACACAGAAACCTAACTTCGAAAAACAATGAAGATACAATAAGCAGCACTAAATTGTAACAGCACACAGTGCCATCTGGCATGATTAACAATAACGAATGAGTTGCTTTATTACATACCGTACCCATGTAATAAATAATTCATCTTAATACCCTCTATGATGTGGACCATGTAGCACAGCTCCGCGAACCGACCTGCATAATCTCACTGTGCCTTGCTCATTTAAGTGAACCCCATCATGTGATAAATAATGCTGCCACTTCT
>OZ024917.1:58511770-58766008 GCA_964017125.1 Flabesymbios commensalis | reverse complement strand
CACGCCATCACGTTTGAGTGGTGATATTCCTACACTATCTTGTTTCTTAGCTTTAATGTAGTTCCAGAATGGCTTGGAATCGTTGTTGTTCAAACTATCGGATAAAATATTATTGATGTAGTCCCAGTGTTCAGTGTTCAGGGATTTTTTATCGACTTCTTTGCTTCTCTAAAAGCACTCCAGTCCTGACTTTTGCCACTTTTTCTAGTCGTGTTATATAGTCTCTGCTTTTTACGGCAAATTCTCCTGAGCTTAGGTGTTACCCAAGGTAGGTTATAGCGGCAAGAGGTTGTTTTACATGGCACCAGGCTGCTAATGGTTTGGCTGCTGTGTTTTTTGATCAGTTGCCAGTGGTGTTCTACAGTGTTCTGTGTTATTTTATTGAGGAAATGTGTGGTGAAAGCAGTTGTTTTTTCGCGTATTTTCCCCCAGTCGGCTTTGATGAAGAGGTTAACTTTCCGTTTCTCTTTTTTAGCTAATTTTGGTTTAATGTCACTGTCGACCAACACTTTTTCATGTTCTGGAATTCCAGGACTGACACTAATAAATTTAGTGAGGCTAGGTTTGTTAGTGCAGTATAGATCAAGCACATTACACTATCTGGTTGGTTCTTTCTGCAGCTGAGTTAGATGGTGGTCATTCAGTAGCATTATACGTTTCTCATGCATAGTCACATGATCAGCTCTTGGCTTGACCGAGTTGGTCTCCCAGTCAATATGCCCTGCATCGAAGTCCCCGCCCAGGATGATGGTGGAATTTGTCAATTTTTTTCAATTTACCTGCTATCTGGTAGAGACTAGCGTCCAGTGCTTCGAGCTGGTCGATCGCGCTGCCAGGTGGCCTATGAAAGGAGACTATGTGTTTTCTGGTTTCGAAAGGGTAACTCACCGTCTATATCCGTCTACCTCAACAGACGGGTATGACGATTTTATTGCCACCAGAACGCCTCCACCCCCCTTCTTGCGATCTTTGCGGTAGCATGTGTAGTTGGGTGGCATGAATTGTCGATCTTAGTTTCTGTCATCATGATAGTCTGGGTCCATGTAGTCTAGCAAGTGATGTATTTCTGCTCTTTTCCCTGGTGCGCTGTTGCAGTTAATGACCAAACAGTTATTTTTCTTACCTGGAAGCTGGTCCGATGACGAGGTGCGGTTACGAGTTGTAGAGCTCATACGGACGATGACAGTGTACCACTGTACCCTCTGGTGGATTTAGGGCTACTTGCAGTTGGAGGGTGGAAGCTACTGTCCAGTGAACCTAGGGTCAACACAGATGTGTTATTCATGTCTGCCAGTACTGAGTACGAGTTGTTTAGTTCGGGACTATATGAATGAAACATGTTATCACTGTAATTTTCAGTATGACATTTTCCACAGAACTAGGAGATGCTTGTATTAGCAAGTCTGTCGAAGCCACATGTGCTTAGTTCAACGCAGCTTTTGTGGTACCGCTAGTGTATGGTCTTATGTAATCCCGTGGGAGTCTCATGTTAATTCTTGCCACCTACGTTTTTCTTGTTCAGAATTTTATGCTGAATCAAAAAAAATTGGATGTAATTTTTTGGGGGTCACCTCAAGGTCATTTGTCGACCCCTAGAGGTCATGACCCCTAGATCTCATTTATTTATTTCTTACCTTTTTAAAACACATGTTTTACTAGTCGTGTAACACATCAAACTGACTGAAATTGGTTAGGAAATATCATCAAATTTGAAAAAAAATGAAATAACATTTTTTTCTGTCCCCCCTAGAGGTCATTTTAAGGTCAACTATTGCAAAGTTTTAAATATACCTATTAGTCCATGGGCCAGAATCGATCACCATGCACCCCCACTACTCACCCACACCAGCTTTATTTTAAGCTTTGATATATCCAAAACATAAAATGCGATGTTAACAGTAAAAAATAGGGACGAACTTTATATTTTGACCGCTTTTATTGGGGTACCCCCAAACCTGGAATTAGGGGGTACGGTTACGTAAGCGTCTGCCGTTGATGTTCTGATTAACCAATCTGCACATCCAATATACCATAAACCAGATCATTAAATTCTCGTTCTAATGATTAATCACCCATTGCGGTAGAGTAAATAGTCGTCTCTCCACATACGCTCAAACATATTTTTTATTATAAAATAATCATAAAGAAGAACAAAACAAACTAGTCAGCAGGGTCGTTAAAACAACATAATAAATGATATTGGACATATCCATATCTGGCTTAGGTTTTCTGAACCCAGATATATGTGTATGCTTAAAAATGTGTGTTAGGGGGCCACCATTGGATTCCCGGGGGGGGGGGGGCAGGAGTATTTTTGAAATAAATAATTTCGGGCGGACTCTGCGTGAAATAAATAATTTACTTCAAGAACTGTTCCATATAAACATGTAACAAAATGTGAATTTTTTAGCGCGCCGCCGAGCCCGGTTGAAATAAATAATTTGCCCGCGACAAATACTCCTGCCCCCCCGGGAAACTAATGGTGGCCCCCTTATTTATATTTATAATTGTCATACATATTTTTTTAATGAAAAAATATTGCAGCATTTTATGAAAATAAATCTATTTAGCCTGGGTTGAAATCTGAAACATGAAACGTTGCTCGGGATTTTAGTGTATTGTATTTTGTATTGTTTTTACATAATTTGTGTGTGCTGAATGCGAATCTGTCGGATAACGTTCTATATTTGGAGACTTTAAGCTTCAAATTAGCAAAACACAAAATGACCACCAAAATATTAAGAAAACCCCATATTTTCTACAGTTTGTTGTACATAAACGCACAATTTATGGTTTCTGCACGATTTTTAATTCATGATTTTTTTCTTGTGTGTTTGGAAAGAAATGACCTTCATTTGACATTTATACTGCTAAACATGTTGACGATAATATGACGTATTTGTGGTAACATAGTGGATTAGAACTAAACGTTACTGACGAGTAAATTTGAAAGAAAAAAGGCCGCGAAATTTACCTTCATTTGAACAAGAAACAAAATGGCTATCAAAATGTAAATTAACCCTGTTTTTTTTTATTTATGGCTAGGAATTGCTAAATATTTATTAATTTTGTGTGACTTGAAGGCCGGAACAAGGTTTTATGGTGCTTATTGTTCATTGTCTGACCCATAGCTTATCGTAAAATCCAAGATAGACGTCATTTTGCATACTTAATATTAAAATAATTATGTTATTCTAAGCACATCAAAGCATGTTAGAATATAATGTACTTAAACACAGTTTCGAATGCCTTGCAACCTAATGTGCCGTATTACATAGTCTATATTTTAGATTTCCATTAAACAAATGTTGTTAATGATATTATAGTTCACGTGCATAAAAAATGATTTTATTCCTGTGTTGGCGGTAACCATTTTGAATTTGAAGGTCAAAGAAAGGTAATTTTGGTCGAAAAATAGGAGACATAAATTTATCAATTTAAAATCATGCAGAAACCAGAAATTGTGCAATAATTTGTAACAAAAATATAGAAAAGAAATGGTTTTGGCGGCCATTTTATTTTGTGCTTATGTAAAGGTGAAAGACACCAAATATAGAATTTTATCCGCAGATTCGTATTCAGCACACACAAATTATGTAAAAACAAGCGGGTGAAAAATATAGACTTAAATACAGAGCAAAGTTCAATGTTTTATATTTCAACTCAGGATAAATACACACATTTTCAAAAAAGTCTGCAATATTCTTTCATTTAAAAATCTATATGCAATGTACAAATCTAAATACCAATCAATTTTAAGGATATACACATCTGGGTTTAGAAAACATAGGTCAAATATATGGCAAATATTATGTTTTATTGGGTCGTTTCCATCGACCATGTTTACTAGTTTGTTTTACTGTCGATTATTTGTAATACAAAAAGATGTTTAAACGTATGTGTAGAGATAACTGTTTAATCCACTGCATCATGCAGTACATCAGTAGAACGGAAATTCAGTTATCTTTTATATGGTATATTGCATGTGTTGATTGATAAGCGAAAACTGCGACGACAGACGTTTGCGTGACCCTACCTCCTAATTTTAGGTTTGGGTACCCCCACATAAGCTATCAAAATATATATTTAGTCCCTTTTTTTTTACTGGTAACATCTCATTTCATGTTTTGGACATATCAAAGCTTAAACAAAAGTTGGTGTGGGTGAGTAGTGGAGGGGGGGGGGGCGTTGGTTGGCATGCACGGTGACTAATTCTGGACTATAGACTATATGTTTGATTAGGGTTATGACCTTCAGGAGACCAGAAATGACATTTACAGCTTCAGAATATTTGTTAATTATGAATTTTGATGTTTCGTGCCAATTCCCTCCAATTTGCTATATTACACGACTATATTACCTTGAAATACAAACGTTGTTCAAAAATACCCGTGTGTTTTTAGGGTCATGACCTATAAGACCGCGGAAATGACCTGCAGAGCCTCAGAAAAAAATGAACTGATGGTGGACTGGCCTGGATTCATTTGAATATCACCGCTTAAGAGGAGCACAAGTAAAGTGATTGCAGTAGACCTGCGGTGGGAATCAGGCATAGTTAAGAGAGCACATGCCTGTAATCAAGTTATGATTAGTCTGGCCAGTGGTTGCCACTGTGATCGGTGCAGGGTCTGTAGGCTGTAGGCTAAGGGAGTGTTGTGTGCGTTCGCACCCCCCCCCCTTTCAGCTTAGACACCTCAATGTCTAGACGGTCGTGCCGAAATAGCAGCACTGTCACCCAGCTCATATATTTTAGTGTTTATGATGATATTTTGACAGAGCTCAGTGTTGTAAATCGAGAGTATGGAGGATATGGAGTATTGGAATTGTGATTCGTTTGATTGCACCCTGTGGTTGCGTACAACTTCCACAACCCCAGCCTTTTTCACGTACACAACCAAGCCATACACTCTTTGCCACTAAATCTGTCACTTCCCCGTTTGCCTCCACTATCAGCACTCCTATCACCAATTTTCATATTTTACCTATAACACATTACCTTTACCCATTAAACCCCTAACTTTCCTTTTGTTAACAAGTTATATTAACTTCGCCGGAGGAAATTTTGGCAACTGCAGATTTCAAAGACATCAAAATGTGAGTACTTTCTTTATTATTCTATTATCTTACTTTCCTCCAACTTACTTCTCCACTCGGGGTTTATCAAAATCCCAATATCTTGCCAAAATTCCGTTATTATTTTAAAATTAATTTGGCTAGTGTTTCTATATTGCCTGAAAACTATTAATTTATATCGTAGTTCTGTTCTACTGCTCGTTCTTTAGAAATGTATTACTCACTCTAGTCGCTAAAATGTCTGCAGCTGTCAATCTTGTCGTCGCGTTGACCATACTGGTATCTTGTCTCTCTTTACTGTTAATCGCATAGTTTACCTTCTATTGTTTTTCCGAAATATGTTACAGTGCAGTGTCGCACACACGAACGTTACTACTTGATAATATCGTGTCAACTGTTTTTGTCACTTGCTTTGTTTTTACAAGCGTTCATTAATTACCACGCGAATTTGGAAAGTATACTTATTGCGTTTTTCCATGATTTACCTTACACTTGCTGTACAATCGGATTGAACAGTGCACAATACCTTACCAGGATATTAACCCTTTCAGCTCACACACAAACCACGGTTCACATCCTGCCATCACGCAACGTTATTTCATAGCTCACGGCTTATAAAGTTTACTAATTTATTTGTTCAATTTTTCCACTCATTCAGCACTATTTGAAATTATAGCGTTTATAATGACATCATAATTTTGCGATCGATTACCTAAAGAAATTCTATACAGATTTATATAAGCATATATCCTATTCAGATATAAGTATATATTGTTGAATATTCACATATCCCATATCTAGCAATCAAAATGTCTTTCAAGGACATTACAGGTGCTCTTAGAAGGAGCAGATCCGCCTATAAGGGCAACATTATGTGAATGATTTGAATAAAAATCAGAACAGAAAACTTCACAAAGTAATTTTTTGTTGAAGCAGGAAACCACCGTAAATACCTACCTGCATAAAATTGACAAAATTAATGATGATATTCATGAGTTATGTGAAAAAAGGGAAATTAAAGTGCATGACACAGATCGTGTTACTGATTTCAAAGATGAAATAAAATATGAAATCAGTGTTCAGGAGAAAATTTCTGATGTCCAAACTAAGATCACTCCTGTAAAAACTGAAACGTCATCGCATACAGTTACCCCAATACGGGCACCTAAATTAAAATGCCCCTGTGATCGGTGCAGGGTCTGTAGGCTGTAGGCTAAGGGTGCGTTGTGTGCGTTCGCACCCCCCCCCCCTCCAGTTGAGACACCTCAATGTCTAGACGGTCGCGCAGCACTGTCACCCAGCTCATGTATTTTAGTGTTTATGATGATACTTTGACAGAGCTCAGTGTTGTAAATCGAGAGACAGCTCTGTGAATATATGGAGTATTGGAATTGTGATTCGTTTGATTGCACCCTGTGGTTGTGTACAACTTCCACAACCAAAAGCTTTTTGCACGTTCACAACCAAGCCATTCACTCTTTGCCACTAAATCTGTCACTTCCCTGTTTGCCTCCACTATCAGCACTCCTACTACCAATTTTCATATTTTACCTATAACACATTACCTTTACCTAATAAACCCCTAACTTTCCCTTTGTTAACAAGATATATTAACTTCACCTAAGGAAATTTTGGCAACTGCAGATTTCAAAAAATATCAAAATGTGAGTATTTTTTTTATTATTCTATTACCTTACTTTCCTCCAACTTACTTTTCCACGCGGGGTTTATCAAAATCCCAATATCTTGCCAAAATTATGTTATTGTTTTAAAATTAATTCGGCTAGTGTTTCTATATTGCCTGAAAACTATTAATTTATATCGTAGTTCTGTTCTACTGCTCGTTCTTTAGAAATGTATTACTCACTCTAGTCGCTAAAATGTCTGCAGCTGTCAATCTTGTCGTCGCGTTGACCATACTGGTATCTTGTCTCTCTTTACTGTTAATCGCATAGTTTACCTTCTATTGTTTTTCCGAAATATGTTACAGTGCAGTGTCGCAAACACGAACGTTACTACTTGATAATATCGTGTCAACTGTTTTTGTCACTTGCTTTGTTTTTACAAGCGTTCATTAATTACCACGCGAATTTGGAAAGTATACTTATTGCGTTTTTCCATGATTTACCTTACACTTGCTGTACAATCGGATTGAACAGTGCACAATACCTTACCAGGATATTAACCCTTTCAGCTCACACACAAACCACGGTTCACATCCTGCCATCACGCAACGTTATTTCATAGCTCACGGCTTATAAAGTTTACTAATTTATTTGTTCAATTTTTCCACTCATTCAGCACTATTTGAAATTATAGCGTTTATAATGACATCATAATTTTGCGATCGATTACCTAAAGAAATTCTATACAGATTTATATAAGCATATATCCTATTCAGATATAAGTATATATTGTTGAATATTCACATATCCCATATCTAGCAATCAAAATGTCTTTCAAGGACATTACAGGTGCTCTTAGAAGGAGCAGATCCGCCTATAAGGGCAACATTATGTGAATGATTTGAATAAAAATCAGAACAGAAAACTTCACAAAGTAATTTTTTGTTGAAGCAGGAAACCACCGTAAATACCTACCTGCATAAAATTGACAAAATTAATGATGATATTCATGAGTTATGTGAAAAAAGGGAAATTAAAGTGCATGACACAGATCGTGTTACTGATTTCAAAGATGAAATAAAATATGAAATCAGTGTTCAGGAGAAAATTTCTGATGTCCAAACTAAGATCACTCCTGTAAAAACTGAAACGTCATCGCATACAGTTACCCCAATACGGGCACCTAAATTAAAATGCCCCTGTGATCGGTGCAGGGTCTGTAGGCTGTAGGCTAAGGGTGCGTTGTGTGCGTTCGCACCCCCCCCCCCCTCCAGTTGAGACACCTCAATGTCTAGACGGTCGCGCAGCACTGTCACCCAGCTCATGTATTTTAGTGTTTATGATGATACTTTGACAGAGCTCAGTGTTGTAAATCGAGAGACAGCTCTGTGAATATATGGAGTATTGGAATTGTGATTCGTTTGATTGCACCCTGTGGTTGTGTACAACTTCCACAACCAAAAGCTTTTTGCACGTTCACAACCAAGCCATTCACTCTTTGCCACTAAATCTGTCACTTCCCTGTTTGCCTCCACTATCAGCACTCCTACTACCAATTTTCATATTTTACCTATAACACATTACCTTTACCTAATAAACCCCTAACTTTCCCTTTGTTAACAAGATATATTAACTTCACCTAAGGAAATTTTGGCAACTGCAGATTTCAAAAAATATCAAAATGTGAGTATTTTTTTTATTATTCTATTACCTTACTTTCCTCCAACTTACTTTTCCACGCGGGGTTTATCAAAATCCCAATATCTTGCCAAAATTATGTTATTGTTTTAAAATTAATTCGGCTAGTGTTTCTATATTGCCTGAAAACTATTAATTTATATCGTAGTTCTGTTCTACTGCTCGTTCTTTAGAAATGTATTACTCACTCTAGTCGCTAAAATGTCTGCAGCTGTCAATCTTGTCGTCGCGTTGACCATACTGGTATCTTGTCTCTCTTTACTGTTAATCGCATAGTTTACCTTCTATTGTTTTTCCGAAATATGTTACAGTGCAGTGTCGCACACACGAACGTTACTACTTGATAATATCGTGTCAACTGTTTTTGTCACTTGCTTTGTTTTTACAAGCGTTCATTAATTACCACGCGAATTTGGAAAGTATACTTATTGCGTTTTTCCATGATTTACCTTACACTTGCTGTACAATCGGATTGAACAGTGCACAATACCTTACCAGGATATTAACCCTTTCAGCTCACACACAAACCACGGTTCACATCCTGCCATCACGCAACGTTATTTCATAGCTCACGGCTTATAAAGTTTACTAATTTATTTGTTCAATTTTTCCACTCATTCAGCACTATTTGAAATTATAGCGTTTATAATGACATCATAATTTTGCGATCGATTACCTAAAGAAATTCTATACAGATTTATATAAGCATATATCCTATTCAGATATAAGTATATATTGTTGAATATTCACATATCCCATATCTAGCAATCAAAATGTCTTTCAAGGACATTACAGGTGCTCTTAGAAGGAGCAGATCCGCCTATAAGGGCAACATTATGTGAATGATTTGAATAAAAATCAGAACAGAAAACTTCACAAAGTAATTTTTTGTTGAAGCAGGAAACCACCGTAAATACCTACCTGCATAAAATTGACAAAATTAATGATGATATTCATGAGTTATGTGAAAAAAGGGAAATTAAAGTGCATGACACAGATCGTGTTACTGATTTCAAAGATGAAATAAAATATGAAATCAGTGTTCAGGAGAAAATTTCTGATGTCCAAACTAAGATCACTCCTGTAAAAACTGAAACGTCATCGCATACAGTTACCCCAATACGGGCACCTAAATTAAAATGCCCCTGTGATCGGTGCAGGGTCTGTAGGCTGTAGGCTAAGGGTGCGTTGTGTGCGTTCGCACCCCCCCCCCCTCCAGTTGAGACACCTCAATGTCTAGACGTTCGCGCAGCACTGTCACCCAGCTCATGTATTTTAGTGTTTATGATGATATTTTGACAGAGCTCAGTGTTGTAAATCGAGAGACAGCTCTGTGAATATATGGAGTATTGGAATTGTGATTCGTTTGATTGCACCCTGTGGTTGTGTACAACTTCCACAACCAAAAGCTTTTTGCACGTTCACAACCAAGCCATTCACTCTTTGCCACTAAATCTGTCACTTCCCCGTTTGCCTCCACTATCAGCACTCCTACTACCAATTTTCATATTTTACCTATAACACATTACCTTTACCTAATAAACCCCTAACTTTCCCTTTGTTAACAAGATATATTAACTTCACCTAAGGAAATTTTGGCAACTGCAGATTTCAAAAAACATCAAAATGTGAGTATTTTTTTATTATTCTATTACCTTACTTTCCTCCAACTTACTTTTCCACGCGGGGTTTATCAAAATCCCAATATCTTGCCAAAATTATGTTATTGTTTTAAAATTAATTCGGCTAGTGTTTCTATATTGCCTGAAAACTATTAATTTATATCGTAGTTCTGTTCTACTGCTCGTTCTTTAGAAATGTATTACTCACTCTAGTCGCTAAAATGTCTGCAGCTGTCAATCTTATCGTCGCGTTGACCATACTGATATGTTGTCTCTCTTTACAGTAAATCGCATAGATTCCCTTCTATTGTTTTTCTGAAATCTGTTACAGTGCAGTGGACGCGTTCCATTGTCGCACACACGAACGTTACAGCTTGATAATATCGTGTCAACTGTTTTTGTCACTTGCTTTGTTTTTACAAGCGTTCAATAATTACCACGCGAATTTGGAAAGTATACTTATTGCGTTTTTCCATGATTTACCTTACACTTGCTGTACAATCGGATTGAACAGTGCACATTACCTTACCAGGATATTAACCCTTTCAGTTCACACCCTAACCACGGTTCACATACTGCCATCACGCACCATCATAGCTCACGGTTTATAAAGTTTCCTAATTTATTTGTTCGATTTTTCCACTCATTCAGCACTATTTGAAATTATGGCTTTTATAATGACATCGTAATTTTGCAATCGATTGCCTAAAGAAATTCTATACATATTTATATAAGCCTATATCCTATTCAGATATAAGTTTATATTGTTGAATATTCACATATCCCATATCTAGCAATCAAAATGTCTTTCAAGAACATTACAGGTGCTCTTAGAAGGAGCAGATCCGCCTTTAAGAGCAAAATTACAATGATTGTGAATGATTTTAATAAAAAATCAGAACAGAAAACTTTACAAAGTATTTTTTTGTTGAAGCAGGAAACCACCGTAAATACCTACCTGCATAAAATTGCCAAAATTATTGATGATATTCATGAGTGATGTGAAAAAAAGGGAAATTAAAGTGGATGACACAGATCGTGTTACTGATTTCAAAGATGAAATAAAATATGAAATCGGTGTTCAGGAGAAAATTTCTGGAGAAGATCACTCCTGTCAAAAACTGAAACGTCATCGCATACAGATACCCCAATACGGCCACCTAAATTAAAATGTCCCAAGTTTCAGGGGTCTAAAAAAAGACAGGTTGCTGTTTCAAAACTTTTTTATGCAGTTTAATAATGTAATGACTGCTGGTGGTAAGCTGGATGATTCGGCCAAACTAACGTACCTTCGCGGCTACTTAACAGATTATGCCTTTTCATTCATAAGCCACTTGTCAATCAGTAATGAAAATTACAAAGCCGCATTAGACTTGCTAAATGCCGAATTATTAGATAAAGAATATATCATTGAAGAATATTTCACTAAAATTATCAGCAACTCGCCCAAATATGATCCCCAGTTTGAGGATGTCAAAAAATATTTGAATGAAACTAGAGCATGCATACATGATTTGAAAAACTATGGTGTTGATCTTTTACTACCCGATTCCTCTGGGTTAAAACTTATTAGCCACATCGTTTTCAATAAACTACCCGCTATCCTCAAGCGAGAATTGGTTCATAAAATCGGATCAAACTATCCTTTCCTCGAAGAATTGTTTGATAATTATCATGATTTGATAAAAACGATCATTCGAACAAGTTTGAAAAAGAAAATTTTTGATCAAAAAAGCAAAACTATATCACAAGGTCACGATGATCATAAAAAGTTTCTCTCAAAACCTAGTAGTCATTTTGGTTAACCTACCATGTAACAACAGGATTCAAATCCCGAAGGGGCTTCTGCATTACACAATTTTACCACGCAATCGTCAGCTTCTCACCCCAGAAAACCTTGTAAATTTTGTAATGCAAGTAGTCATGTGATGTACCGATGTGACAAATATAATTCCCATGAAGCCAGAAGGCAGCGTTGTCTTGAAATGGGTCTATGTGTTCTTTGTACTAGTCCATTTCACAAAAAGCCACAATGTCCTGGCAAAAATAATGAGCTAAAATATCAATGTTTACATTGCAAGGTCAACTATCATATAAGTACATTATGCAAAGATATTGACAAGCATGAAAATGCCCCTCGCCAGACTAATTCTAATGTGTGTTTAAATGCAAGTGAAATAGTATCCGCAGAACATTCTATAATAATGCCCATCATGGACATTAAAGTGAAGACTGGTTAAAAAGTTTGCAGAGCTAGATGTTTATTAGACTCCGGCAGTCAAAGATATCACTTATCAGAAAAAGTTTGTGCTGTCTTAGCATGTAAAGATGAAAATGTTTCAATTATACAGCATGATATCAAAACATTCTTGGGCTCTCAAAAGAAAGAGTTGAAAGAAATTTATGTTGCTGTTGAAATTCCTAATTGAAACCCTTTAATCAAAAGGTGTTAATAGACAAGGAGTTTAATATACAACTAAATATGCCTCAATATGTTGAAGTTATTAGCAATCTTGCATGTAAAGGTGTCCCCCCTGGTTGTTCAATATGAAGGCGGTGTGCCTCCTGAAATTGTAGAAATAGACAGACTAATGGGTGCGGATGTTTTACAGAATTTGTCTATGACCAGAACAGTTGAATGTATGAAAGGTATTGCATGGGAATTTCCTAATGATCGTGTGTCTTATGGAGACGCATACAACTTTCTATTCCCAAGGCAAATCTCAGTCTTACCTGGTTTTTCCAGCTCTAGACCTGATACATTCAACAACTATAACCACATTATTTCTAGATATGCTAAATGTCCAGAGACTCATGTCATTTTTGTCATGAACCCCAAGTCATCATATCCTGACCCATTACAATGTTTATTTCCCGAAAGTTCTGTGGAAAGGAATCTCGATATGATGCTTCAAACCGAGGGCTTAGGCATTGATAGTAAAGAAAATGTCATTACTGATTACGACTCTGTAAAAATAAAAGACTTTGAAGATTCCATCAAGTTTGAAGATGGTCATTACAATGTCAAACTTCCATGGCACCAAGATGTTCTGGAAAAGGTTCCATCTAACCATAATGTAGCTTTAACTGTGATGGGCAGAGTTTCCAAAAAATTAGAGAAAGAAAATTGTATGGATGATTATATAAAAGTTTTTAAACGACAAGAGGAGGAAGGAATTATTGAAAGAATAGAAATTGATCCTCAAAAATATACTGGTTACACGTGGATCCTACATCGTCCCATAATTAAAACTGAGCAGCAAGTAAGTACAAAAATCAGACCAGTTTTCAATTGCTCACTTAAAACCCATAATTCCCCATATCTAAATAAAGCTGCATATCCTGGAGTCAATTTGATGACTGATATGACAAAACTTCTTTTATATTTCAGATCTAATAAGTTCACTATGATTTCAGACATCAGAAAAGCCTTTCTGATGATTAAACTAGGCCACGAAGAAGACAAAAACATGTTTTGTTTTTTCTTAAAAGAAGCAAACAAATTAAGCTGTTTCAGATACAAATCCGTAATCTTCGGTTACAATGGCAGTCCTTTCATTCTTAATTTTATCATCAAGCACCATGCTAAGCAGTTTCCTTCAGATTACTGCTCTGAGGTATTACTGAACAATTTTTATGTTGACAATTTGATGCTTACAACAAATGATCAAGAAAAACTTCTCTCTTTGTACTTAGATCTTGACCAGAGAATGAAAAAGGGTGGATTAGATTTGAGGTCTTGGAATTCTAATAACCCTACGCTAAGAGAGAGAATGATCTCCGATAACAAATATATTGAGCATGAAAGTCCCTATAAAAAGTTACTAGGTTACATATATTCAACTAAAACAGATGTATTCAAGTTGTCTGGAACCGTATTTGATAAAGACGCAAAAACAAAAAGAGGTATATTATGTCAAACTTCCAAATTGTTTGATCCTCTCGGTCTTTATTTGCCTGTTACAGTGAGAAGTAAAATTCTCATGAAAGAGCTCTGGTCACAAAATCTTTCATGGGATGAAAATGTCATGGAAAAACATATGAATATGTGGTCCCAGTTAGCTCATGATTTAACATCTCTAAATGTGACATTTCCAAGATATGTTGTGAATGAGCCATTTGACACTGATTTGTATCTTTTCTGTGAATCCTCAAAACAATCGTATGGGTTTGCCTTGTACAATGTTCAAGAAAACAAGTCCTACTTGATGTTTGCTAAAGCCAAAGTCACTCCTATAAAACCTCGAAGCTTACAAACTCTTGAATTGTTGTCCGTGTTTTTGGGTGTAAAATGCCTGCATTTAATACTGGATTCCCACCCCAATGTTACATTCAAGAGGCTTGTGATTGCAGTAGATGCCCAAGTAGTTTTGTCTTGGCTGGTGTCCCAGCAAATAAGAACCAAAAACCAATTTGCTTAAAACAGGCTGAAAGACATTAGTATGATGACACAAGAATTGAAAGTCAAGTATAACTGGCATATTGTTCTCAAGTATGTGCCAACAGATCAAAACCATGCGGATCTTTTAACTAGGGGATTGTCCTTAAACAAGTTTACAGACTTACTTCAATTTTGGACATATGGTCCAGAATGGCTGAAAACAGCTTACATTGATTGGCCTGTGAACGAATTAAACTGTCTGAGTGATGATAATAAGAAGACAATTCAAACTAATGTAGCAATAGACAATGACCAATTTCAAGGTTCAAAGGTGGAGTGTATACCAACAAAATCATTCTCAAATTATGTAAAGTTACTTGGAGTGACTGAGTTGGTGTTCCGCTTCACTAAAATAAAATGCAAGATCAATATTGATACGGTTCGAAGTGCCATAAAATCATACGGAAATCAAGTATTATGTGATCTACAGAACCAAAATAATATTGTTTATCCCAAAAGTCTACTTTTCATGTAAAAAATGGACCTAAGCATACATGCATGCCAAGGATGTCCAATAGCCATTAGCAATAGGGTGGAAAGTCGAAATTGGTTAGTTTTGGTATCATTGACCAGATGGCGCACAAATCGCAAAATAAGATCTGTGTCAAACAGGCCTGTCTCATGGTGCCCCATGTCTCAAGGTGCTTCAGTTTCCCCTATGAGACAAAACAATCAGCCTATAGAAAAGGTCACAGCACAGAGACGGCATTGCTGAGGATTCACAACGATCTGCTATAAACAGCCGCTGATAGTCACCGAGCATCATGCTTGGTGACATGCCTCTGACATGGTTCGCCTCATACTTGAGTTGAAGAACCCAAACCGTTAAGACGAGCAGTGCTACCTCAAAGCCCACTGGTTTGACCTGTGGTGTACCCCAAGGGTCAGTTCTAGGACCCATCTTGTTCACAATTTATACAGCTGTTGAACTAGGTAAAATCATTCGAAAATATGGACTGAAATATCATATGTATGCAGATGACACACAACTATATATATGCTTCAACACACAAGATACAGCATGTGCCATCGCTAAACTGGATAAGTGCATGGACGAAATTGAGAAATGGATGGTAGTCAAAAAACTCCAACTGAACGGCGAAAAAACTGACTTTGTCATCACCGGTTCAACATCTCTTCTTAAGAAGCTTACTATCTCCACAATAAAAGTTGGTGATTCAACAGTCTCGACAAGCCCTCATGTCAAAAATCTGAGTGTAATATTTTACTCTCATCTTAGTACGGAGCAACAAGTCAGCGCACTGTGTAAGTCATGTGGTCACCAAACCACATGATTGGAAAGATCGTCATATTTCTGACACCGCGTGCTACAGAACAACTTGTTCATTCTTTTGTGACCTCCAGACTGGACAATTGTAATTCGTTGCTTTTTGGTTTACCAGACAAACTCATTCACCGTCTACAACTTCTTCAGCATAGAGCAGCACGACTCATCACACAAACCAAGAAACATGACCACTTCACACCTGTCATGAAATCTCTTCACTGGTTACCAGTTAGATCACGGATCATTTTTTAAATCCTGCTTCTGGTATATAAATCCATTCATGGGTTGGCACCAGCGTACCTCTCAGAACTTATAAAACCCCATGCCCCTGAATCTACTCTACGGTGAAGAATCGGCTAATAGAGCCACGGACACGCCTTGTGACTTTCGGTGATCGAGCCTTTTATAAGGCTGGTCCCACATTATCGAACAAGCTACCCACTCATATCACTTCAAGTCCTACACTGAGCTCTTTCAAACGAAACCTAAAAACCCATCTTTTTACACACGCATATGACTTTTAAACATGCCTCACATTTTATTTGACTTTTAATAAACTTTTAGTCTGTAAAGCGCACTGAGCAGACCCACGGATTGAAACTGCGCTATATACGAACATTTTATTATTATTATTAATATTATTAAGGCCAAGGTCCGCACATAGATTGGTAAAATCGGAACTGTCACAGTTGTAATACACTGAACACAGTGAGTCCCCCAGGGATGATATATTTACCCTATGTATGCCTTCTAGACCATGCACACCAGGCAGGAGAGATGGGTAGATTCTGTGAGAATCACATTGTAGACAGGGCTGGGGGTATTAGTAAAGGTGCTAAGGCGATGTGGTGTTCAGATTGCGATAAAAGCACCAAATTTCACACACGGGTTCATTTTGATGTCCCAAATCAGATAAGAGGAACACCCCAATCGATTTTGACCCGTAAAATATCCTAATTTGCATATTTCAAAATGGCCTCGAAATCAAACTGAATCGGGTTTGTTTACATTAAATGTCGATTTTTTCTCTGCATTTTGTGATTTTATTTGCTTTTGTGTTTTCTATAATTGTATCTCAGTATCTTTGTATATATTTCTGATGCTTGTTTAACCCAAAAACCGCCTAAATTAGCATAACGGAATTATCATATTCAAATGTTTCATTAAAGTTATAATTTTCATTATAACAGTTTATTTCGCTGTACACTTTACTTAATTATTAATTATAGCTGAAAAAAGTGTAATTAATAAAATATCCGCCAATTCGGGTAGCGAAATTGAAAATGGCCGACAACATTATCATATTTACAGATTTTATTTAAGCTATAATCTAATAAAATACATTAACACAAATGTATTGAAATAAACTATGTTGGTACTTTTTTACTTGAAATTGCTGGTGTGGATAACATTTTCCACCATCATCAGTTTTGTTAGTCAACATTAAAACAAATACGTAGGGCCTACATAGCACATATTGTAGGTCTAGCTCATATATTCTCATTTATACGCAACATAATATATTATACCTTCTTGTCCAGCTGAGATGCGGATTCTGGGGATAATAAAGATTCTACGTTTGGAACTTAACATACTTATTATTAATCCATCTCAAATTCCAGTTAGGCTATATCAGCCACTTGATTGGTAAAAAAAAACCTCAGAGACTCATGCAGGGAGAGCCAATTGATCATGAACGTACACAAATATACTTGAATCTTTTACTACTATAATAATTTTTAATCCAGCAGACAGGGACAACTCCAGCTCGATGTAGAATACATATAGGAGATAACACACATCAATGTGTATATCACAAGCTCGTAGCAGGCATGTCTTCGTGAACATAACATACTTTCATGCAAGCAGAAAACCCTTATGCATATGTACATGTATATTTTCTTAAATGCTAAGACGTCCGATGGATATGCATTACCCCTATGTACATCTCAGTATCGTCGAACTACTATGGAGGCTGGTGAAAGTATCGAGAAAGCAGAAGGCGTGGACGCGTCAATGAGTGTCTAAAATGCCACAAGAGGAAAAATAGTTATTCTGTGTTATCTTGTGAACTGACCGTGTTGCAAATACAAATCCACATCAGAAAAAAAGTACTTTTACAACACCATCAACAGGGTGTATTATGCACCAGTCCATGTGAAAATGTAAACACCTTACACTGTAATGTCGCTATGAAGATACTCGAGAATCATGCTTCGAATCTCTGACATGATGATGAACTCAAAAAGAAAATATGATTACTAAATACAGAAGCTCCAATGCAACATATATTTGCAGTATTATGAATAACATTTAGAAACTTTGAGCTGTGTGGTTTAGGCCTAGCTACAGCAATAAACAAATAGTTCTTCGAGACTGCACAACTTGTATCTGAAATAAATAAAATTGAATCGGGCTTTGGGCCACCTTTGTGCACATATAGGCTAAACTGGGCCAGGAGAACCTCCTGAGGATGGTGAGATGATTGAGATGACACTGCCCTCCAGACACATGATTCGAAATTCGAGCCCTGACGGTCTGAAGCCGAGCACGCTACCTCGCGGTCACGGAGGCTCCCCACAATAATGACTTTCACACGTGGATAGGGAAGAAACATTTTTTTTTTTCAAACCGCCGAGACCGGGAACGGAACCCCGAACTAACCACTACCCTAGGGCCCCCGCCCACTTGTATCTGAAACAGCCCCCACCCCCAATGACTACATATCAGGATGGAAGTATCTGGCGAAAGACATTTAGTGGGGGACCATAATGTAATAAATTCGCACATCTGGCTAGAATTTTCAAAATTGGTGTACAAACCCACAAGACAATCCTCTTTCATATTTTTGATGGATCCAATCTGAAAAATTGATGGATTCACTATTTTGGGCAAAATTCAAAATTGCCGCCGCTCAAAAACCAAAATTATCATATCTTGGCAACCTATTGTCCAAATTTTACGATGTTAACATCAATTTTATATATTTGGATGAATAGGAATCCATTTTTAATGGTTTAAAAGTTATTGGGATGAAATTGTACGTTTTAGTTTAATTTGAAATGTCCAAAAGTTCACATTTTGTAAAGTAATATGTTAAAAACGCTCTACACATTTAAAAAATAGTTCGTGACATTTTATTCATATTTTACTGTTAACAACATAATTTGTATAGGCCTAGGGCCTATACATATTGGTAAACGTCATCTGAAATTAAGCTCAGTTAAATAAATCTTCAGTTATGTATCGCCGCCAGCAAACATTCTTTGGACATTTATTGTTTATGCACTCACACTCAAAGTGACATCGATGTGTGCACTTCTAGATTAGCATTAGCACATTTGTAATTCCCCTTATCAGGTTATGCTGTTTGACTATTGATTCGAGCGTTGCAACAATGCACAGGGCGGGGATCCTAGGGTAGTGGTTAGCACCGCTGCCTTTCACGCCAGAGTTCGGGGCTCGGTCCCCGGTCTCGGCGGTTTGAAAGAAACAAAACATGTTTCTTCCCCATCCACGTGTGAAAGTCAGTATTTTGGGGAGCCTCCGTGACCGAGAGTTAGCGTGCTCAGCCTCAGACCGCCAGGGCTCGAATTTCAAATCCCCGGTTTTGAGGACAGTGTCATCTCAATCATCTCACCATCCTCAGGAGGTTCTCCTGGCCCAGTTTAGCCTATATGTGCACACAGGTGGCCTAAAGCTCGATTCCGGTAGCATGTTGATGTTTTAAAGGGGGGCATATTTTGGGTCGGAGATGGATTCTGGGAGTGTCGCATATAGATGTTTAAGGAGGGTGGGTATATTCTGGGATGGAGGAGTAGATTATGAGAGTGTCGCATATGGTGTTGAAGAAGGAGGTATATTCTGGAGGGATGGGTAGATTATGGAGGATCGCAATTCTAAGGGGAGGAGGTATATTCTGGGAGGGCACGGTAGATTATGTGAGGGGCGGGATAGTTTCTGGGAGCGTCACATATAGGTGTAGAAAAGGGGGTATATTCAGGAAGGAAGGGATAGATTCTGGGAGCGCCACTTTATATAAAACTGGGGTATATTTTGGGAGGGAGGGGTGGATTATGAGAGTGTCGCTTATATTTGTAAAAAAAAGGGTTTTTATTCTGGGAGAGAGGGGTAGATAATCTGGGAGGGTGGCATATAGATGTTTATAAGGGGGTATATTTTAAGACAGAAGGTAGATTCTGGGAGGGCCTCATATAAATGTTTAAAATGGGGTTTATTCTGGAACGGAAGGATAGATTCATCTGGGCCGTTTAACAAGGCTATTTAAAAAAAATATAAACTACCACTTATCCTGTCACTGTCCAATATAGGTCTACTAATCTTGCAGTTTGCAAGACGATTCAAGAAGGTGTGGCGAGAAAGCATAAACTATATATATATAGCCTACTCACCAGTGTTTGAAACGGGGAATGTAAACAACAATATTATTAGTCTACATTAAACACCCTAGATCAAAGACTCTAAAGGAGTCTTTTCGTGTTAGGCCTTTCTGGCTATACTTCCATTTCATAAACAGAGCATCAATGGGTCGCATATAGATGCTTAAAGGAGGTTATATTCTGAGAGGTAGGGTATATTCTGGGAGGGCCTCATATAGATGTTTAAAAGGGAGTATATTCTGGGACGGAAGGGTATATTCTGGGATTAGAAGACACTTCACATAATCCTTGGCTGGATGGGTGGATTTAATTATGATATACAATTTGATTTATACGAGATTGTTGATCTGTATCCGAAGCTCCATACACGTTTGTCATGAGCTAGATTCACTTTTCTAATAAACATTAAGCCTCTAACGATGCACCTCGAGCTACAGTGTATTATTACGCTGATACTGTTAGCCTACACAGTCATAAATGTAGTTTTTTTTAGCAAATAACTGTTTTAATTTGTTTTCTGGCCATATCATATATATTTATCATAGTGAAGTAGCCTACTGGAACGAGAAAATATTACTAAAATTACTTTACACAACTAAATGTGCAATATACGATAATCCGACATGCCTTATTATGTAGTTATGTATTATTATGTATCTAGTTTAAGGTACATATTATGGATGAAAGATATACATGTATTATGTACCGGTACTTGATTGTGTACTTGTCAGTACAATTATGTTATTGGTTTTTGTCTCAATTAAAATAATGATCAAATGCCCTACCAATGATTGGAATGATATTTGAAAAATAGATATAGGCCCCAAATGCTTTTGTTTGAATAGCCCTTTGTCGACTCGAATGATTTGAGTAAAATTTGGTTTACCCGGATACAAATTTACACAAGTAGATTTTTTTGTCAGGCCAAAAATATCATGTATATGAACAAATCCATCAAGTCTTCAGAATGCATGTCAGGTGCTCTCAGAAGTCACAAACAAACAAAATTTTCTAGGGGGCCTTACAGCGCCTCCCAATCACCTAGCTGCTCTTATGACTCGCTGCGCTCGCCAATAGGTCCACATCAGCACCCCCCCCCCCGCGACGAGATCTGATTTGTATTTAAATGTGCTGAATATCGATGGACAAACTTCACAGTCAACATTAAAATGTCACAGTATGACTGCAGTCAGAGAGCCAGTCGCGCATTCGTGATATGTCTAATGAAATGTCAAGAATACCAACTGTACTATTTATGTGTAAATATCCTACCTGCTGATCCATAACACACACAGATACACAATAACAGGGCTATGTAAGATAATAGATCCAGACAGCTTGAATAAGTCGTCATCGCGCGGCGGTAGTGTTAGTAGCGGAATATATCCTGTCGTCGTCCTGTGCCAATGAGGGGTATAGGAAGTCAGCAATACATCTTTTGTATACTTATTAACCTTCTTGGTTCATGGTTAGAATGTACAACATTTTTATTCCAATTTAATTTAAAATAATATTTACATATACTAATAAACACACGTCTAAATATAATATACTTCAGACTGGTTAATCAATAATGCTATAAGGTTACCAATCTGATGACTTTTACTAAATTATAGAAAGTGGTATATGTTATGGGTGGTTATAGTGAGCCTCGGACTGTCACCGCGCTTGGGTGCGCACACGACGGCGACGCGTCACGCCTTTAGTTTCTGGTAGGCCTATAGCCACTGGGGCGAAACTGGATTAGCTAACGCCGCCGTTAGCCTATCCAAGATGGATGCACCGAAAGTGGGTAAGTCAGTTTTCTGTTTTTTTGAGATATTTTATCACAATTTTCTGGTTAGCCATTCACCCACCGTATTTATATGAATGTCAGGGATTTTTAGGGAGTATCGGGGTTTGTTAAAAACGTAAGAGTTTGGTAAATTAGCCATCCGAAAAAATGCGGAAAGATTGACTAACGCATTTTATAAGTAATACAAAGATTGACTAACGGGATTGATGAGATTGACTAACGTACCCTAGGATTAGCTAACGCTTATAATATATCTCATTTCTGAATACATATAATAGGCATATGCATGGTGATTCACTGGGCATTGTTCAGAATTAACTGGGTATTAACATCAAACAGTAGACTATATAGACAGTAGACTATCTTGGTCCGTATTATATATATTGACTTAAATAGGCCTATCATTTATCCTGTATGTTATTGTTAGATACATAATTGACTTCTCTGTTGGGTATATTGTATATTTCCCCCCAACCTCACATGGCATGACAGGCAATGACTGAAGAATTAATACAGACAATCAATGTACATGGGCCTACAGGTAGAGATCTGTAGAGAACGGTAACATCTAGGCTACATAAGACATCAAACACGATATAGTGCCAACGTAACGTTAGCAATGTTCAATCTGTTGTAGACTTCTTTGATGCTATCTTCCCCAAATCTGTGTTACTTACATCCAGACATAGTAGACCAAGTTTTGTGCTTATGCGACACTCAAATCGGATTTGATTTAGAAAAAAAGTGGACCAAAAAAATTGTCTATTTGCGGTTCCAAAACTAACATGCTGTTAAAAATTTAATTTTACTGCACCATGCATCCAGTATTATATCAGGGGTTAGAAAACATTCTTTAACAACAGAATAATTTTGGAAGTGCCATTGGCATCTGTTACGTTAGCACTTGATGTTTATTCCAAACAGCAAATATTAAATCCCGTAGCCATTCTACAATGCAACAATCTGAAACCAGCCATTCAAGTAAATATTTCTAGCTGTGTGCATACACATTCTGGGCAAAGATGGACTTCTATTAGCAGTGTTGCTAACGTGACACTAGAAACATGTCAAAACTAGATGTGCCGAAAATCGGCACGAAAACATAAAAAGCATCCCCGTTACATGACTCAAACTTGGAGAGATTGCCACAATAAATAAATCAAAGTTAAAAAATTATCCCTGTCAGATAATTTTTTTCAAGATGTCCTCCATCATCCATCTTGTTTTAATGAACTACTCCCAAAAGTTAATCAGATCATTCGAATTGCCTAGAGAACACATCTTCATCTATCCAGTTGTCTACTACCGGCAGGCTCCTGGATACCACGTACATGTGCTATGAGTTCAGAACCCCCCTCCTCCCTGGCCAATTCAGGCAGCCCAAACTCTGACCTGACTGTGACCTCCACACTACAGTCAGTAAACCGGTGACGTCATAATGAATATTCATGTTGCTCGCACCCCCTCCCGTTCGTACAACTGTAAGGCGCACCTGTTGTCAAGGCTAGACTGACGGTCTGACCTAAAAGGGCAAGGTGAGAAAACCACTGCATAAAATTTGAATGCGATCCAACCGGGTGGCTATTTTTTTAAATGTCCTCCATCGGTCATCTTGTTTTTAATGGATTCTTCCCAAAAGTTAATCAGATCATCTCAAATACCCAGCAAACCACCACGTCAAATTTGAATGCGATCCAACCAACGTTTCATACGATATCGCGCCCACAAGACTTTTTGGGCGGCCATTTTTTCAAAATATCCTCTGTCAGCCATCTTGCTTTTAATATTTTTTTCCCAAAAGTTAATCAAGTCATCTGAAATAACCAGCGAACCACAACATCAAATTTGAATGCGATCCAACCAACGGTTCATATGATATCGCGCCCACAAGCTGTTTGGCGTTTTTTCAAAATGTCCTCAGTCAGCCATCCCTTTTTTAATGAATTCTTCCCAAAAGTTAATCAGATCATCAGAAATACCCAGAGAACCACCTATAAAATTTGAATGGAATCCATTCAAAGGCTAATAAGATATCGTTGGCGCTTATGGCATGGTGACAAAACAATATATGGGAAGAATTGCCCAGGCACATAGGTCATGTTTGTAAAAAATAAACAAAATTCATCAGTTAACTTCTTCATGTTCTTAGTGAGAGCTAAATTCCTTATACGCCCGCGTCGGCGGTGGAGACGGAATAATGCTAAACACCATAAGCATCCCGATAATATCGGGGATGCTTAATAACGTCATGTTAGCCTGACTAAAATGCCACGAAAAACACCTGGCTTTAAAATATATACTTGTTTAATCAGAAATATAATCTTCTTTCTTTTAATTTTCACTTGAAGCTGCTTCGTTAATTTTAATAATATTTATTTACTAGTATAATACGTTGTATCATTGACATTCATCAGATGTGTTTTGACTTCTTTCATGTTAGATGTTGCTGTTTTTTGCAAACCATCGAAATACAGTTATTTTAGCCATTATACAATGCAATAATTTCAAACCAACAATACAGTGGGTATTTAGAACATTTGATTTGTAATAATACGAACAAAGAAACGTCATGTTAGCATATTTTTAACAAAAATGACACTTAACATTGAACAACCTCCTTGTTTGATCACAAATAAAATATACAGTCTTTTAATTCCAATATTGTTTATGGTTGCTTAATCGTTCACAGTTCTTTTAGCAGATTTTATACTAATTCCAATAAATCATTTATATTTTTTTCACAAATATCACTTTCCTGTTTTATTGATTTATTAAACTATCCCATTCACAAAATTTTCTGAAAAATAACATAGTACTGCTGAAATGAGTAAGTTTTTATCATATATCCAAAAAAATATGGCCGGGAAGTCAATGTGGCACTTTATTGTCTTTGATGTTATATGTAATCTGTCTCCTTCGAAATCAATGATATGCTGTGCCATAATATATTAGGCTACTATGCAGTTCTATATATAGCCTATGGCTATGGTATGATCTAAGGTCTAACAGCTACTATAACCAAGAATATTAGGCTAGAGATACCTACGGGGTAGAAGGTCAAGGTACTGTTTAATACTGACAGTCAATGTTATTACAAATCAACATGTTCTAAATACCCACTGGGATTCGGCACAGAAATAATAAAGTCAAGCAAATAGTCTAGTATATGGTGGAACAGGCCTATATTTGTCAAGTAATTATTGTTACTATATTAACTTTAACTATTGTGCTGCCATTATTCAAATATAGGAATAATGTTAAAATATTATTTCACCATTAGAAATTGTAAAATATAAAATAGGAAATGTTTTTTCAAAGTAATATTTTGAGATATATATATAGGCGGCGCTAGTGATCAATCCGATTTTATTTTGGTAGGTGTATTGACATTGTGAAACATATTGAAAAAAACTAGGGAAAAACTCTGCTAACTTTCTTCAGAATTATATGCCACTAACGATGTTGTGTCAGCATTCAGGGCCTACACATGTAGGCCCTATATGCCTATATCCCCACCAACCACAAGTGCCTATAGCTTACATTGAAAAAATGCTTCCAATATTTATGTCATAGTTAATATTTATTAAATTATATAACTTCACCCCTGTCTATTGAGTATTGCAGGTTTAGTTGAAGACACAACAGATATGACTAGAACTGAAGAAGATACGTCTATGTCTGGCATGAATAATTTTCAGCTTACCTCAAACTTACCTCCCGAGGTAAGTTAAATAATATGGTGACGCGGAGAAACATGTTTCAGTCATAGAACACATAATGCTGCCAGCTACTAGTTAACTAATGAAGTAACAACAACTCCCATATTATCATATCTGTAGAACGCTAGTAAAAAAACCTTTCAGGGGATGATGTACATGTTTCCCGGACATGAATTATAGCACACACGTTGAATAGAGGTGGCAAGTAGTCGGCCTTATAACAATAATTGTGAGGTATAAAATGTGTCCTTGAATACTAGGCCTACAACAGCTACTTACAGCGTCAGCGTTATCTAATCTTTTGGTGCGTTATCTAATCTCACAAAGCGTTAGTCAATCTTTGAATAGAATACAATTCCCGTTAGTCAATCCCATACATCGCGTTACTCAATCTTTCCGCGTTTTTTCGGATGTCAAATTTACCAAACTCTTACGTTTTTAACAAACCCCGATACTCCCTAAAAATCCCTCACATTCATATAAATACGGTGGGTGAATGGCTATCCCGAAAATTGTGATAAAATACCTCAAAATAGCAGAAAACTGACTTACCCACTTTCGGTGCATACATATTGAATAGGCTAACGCCGGCGTTAGCAAATCCAGTTTCGCCCCAGTGTATAGCATCTACTAATAGTACACCGCCGCTGCTGTACAAAGCCAAATTGCAGTGACTGCTTACTTTTCTAGTAAGCAGCTACTGCCTTTTGACTTCGCAGAGTGGTTTATATTCGCATAATTATACAGACTGAACGGTTTAATTGGTAACCTTTTCTTCAAGAGTAATATTAAAGGCCGTTGAATCCCACAGAGCACCAGATTATGTATATTGCTGTAGGCATACATATACAATGACTGCAACTCCAATATATAATAATTATTTCGTGTGAAATATGATTAAAGACACAGTCGTACATACAAGTCGGGTCGTAGGTTGCAGAAGTCTAGCGTTATTTAACATGACTAACATGATTCCGCCAAACATTTGTTCATACTCAGGTTTATCTGTGAAGAGAGACACCTCAGAATCCAACACCGGGTACTAGTATAATAAAATAAACACGATTGTTTATAGAATAGAAAAAAATACAATAATACATTGCAGTGCAATGAGTGTATAAATCAATTGCATTACCAAATATATTACGTGTGCGATAATGTTATAAATGTGACAAAAATAATGTTTGTTATAAAATAATATAGGCATCAAATTATTAAAATTATTTTTTTTCGTCCATTTGAACCTGGAAATTGTGTCAGCAATTATTGTAGTTTCCAATGGATGGAAAAAATAAAACATCCCAGAATTTAAGGGCTAATAATTATTGGTTTCCAGTGTAACACATGATTATACAAAGTGCGTTTCAAATAGGATTTGCCCAATTAAGATGCGTCACATAATGACATAGCGTAACGTGTGGCTCTATACTGTATGTAATGGTCTACTCTTGTGTATCTGACAAGGAAGTGTAATTCGCTTCAGTGACCGCGTCGAAATCTAACCCAGATATCACGAGATATTCACCCAGGGTTGGTTTATTGTTGGGCTAGCGTCGCAGACGATGGCCCAGCATTAAACCAACTAATATCTCGTGTTTGCTGGGAAAACATTCGCCAAACGTGATATACTTGATATTTATGTTTGTGACTATTATCATCCTGTTTATAGTAGTGTATATGAGAAAGCAGATACTATCATCTGTTTTATTTGCTAGTCGTACTAATCAGATGTTTTCTCCATCGCCTGTCACGCCAGAGAAAGTTTCCGGTACTCAGGTGTCACAGATATCAAATCACATAATCTTCTACGTTAACAAACTTCCAAACGCGGGCTCATTTTTTGTGTCTGGGGGGCAGTGTCACCTGATTCATGTCACCATCATAGGTGATTTAACTGGACCAGTTCAGCCTCCTGTTGACATATTCACAAACGTGTCCTTAAACTAATTAATTATTTCATTCATGCATTCATTACTTATTCATTTCATTCATTAATTATTTCATTCGTTCGTTCGTTCGTTCGTTCGTTCGTTCGTTCCTTCGTTCGTTTGTTCGTTTGCTCGTTCGTTTATATTACTGACTAGATTAGGCTCTATATACTAACTGCACTTAACACAAAAAGTATATGATTTACACTGAAATTATCCATAGCCATTTATATTTTATACATCACAAAGTAAAATAAATAAAACAGAATCCACATGAAGTGAATGGTAATGATAACAACGGGGAATATATTACACGCTTTCTGGGGAAGTCATCCCACTTTGTTCATATCGAATTACATTAATTCAACAGCACAACGAAAAAGCGTACAACGACACAAAATGACACTTTAGTACAGATATATTACAGCAAGTCATTTAACAGTTTAACCACACTCATTATTTTTTGTACCATTGCTGAGTGTGTAAAGCAAGGTAGATTCTCCTCTTTGGGATGTTGCCAACCGTATCAGGAATTAGATAACGATTTGATAATAATCATTATCATAATGAATAGGTGGCGGATGATTTTTCTAAAGGAGAGATAACTCCACTTGGATGTAATGGGCGACCCGGCCACTTCTTCGGAAGGATTGAACAAGTTATTATAGGCGACCCGGCCGCTTCTTCGGAAGAATTGAACAAGTTATTATAGTTTCGTGATTGGTCGACATTTTGATTTTGCCCAATCAGGAGCAAAATCAAGGCCAAAGCAGGTTCTTCAACAGGAAGCCGGGCTGCTGAGGGGCTAGGGTGGGAAATACAGATCAAATAGATGAGATTTAAGTATTTTCCGGAATGTTAAGAATGTTTTGGCATTACGTATGGGCACAGGCGTTCCATAAGGACCAGATATAGAGAAAACTCTTGACCCAGTCTTAGTTATTTATACGAGGGACAACAAATTTGTTAGAATTTGTGGAGCGCAGATATTTTGATATTTCGACCGAACAAGTAATGCCCCATTCACACCTGTCCGTCAAACCCTCCGTCGTCCGCTTCAGTCATCAGTCGTCCGCTTCAGTCAAAATCGCTCTGATAGAAAATAAGAAAGACCATTCACACCTAGTCATCCGTCGTCCGTCATCCATCGTCAGTCAAAATCGGTCCGGGAGCGATTTTAACGGACGTCGGATGACGGATGCGGATCATAAATCATGGTAATGAGCTGTGGGTAGGGAATTCCCCACAAATAATACCTCTGTCAACCACTTTCCCGGACTGTAACTATTTAAAACTGTCGGTACACAGAAATATGTGTCCACAGCTCTTAAAAGACGGATAGTTGTGGATAGTAGTGACTGAAGTGGACGACTGATGACTGAGGACGGATCACGGACGACGGAACATAGATGACGGACAGGTGTGAATTAAGCATAAGTCGGCTAAATATGCAGGTTGATTGTCTTATATGGATCGGAAGGTTATTGTGCATATCTTAAAATGAATGCGAAACTAGACAGGAAGCCAATCTAAGCATTTTAGAATTGGAACGGAATGACTAAAACGTGGGGCCTTGGTTAGCACTCTTGCACGGCAGTTTTGACCCGGGGGGGGGGGGGAGTACTCGCCTTAGAAATGGGCAGGGGTGTGCCTCCGGCATGTTCAAAACCTGACCCTGTCCCAAATCGCCTTGCGGCTAAAAAGACACCCTGTCCCAATTTGGAAATTACCACCGAATTTAATTGATCGGCTTATGGTGTAATTACTACCAATATATTTCATGTTTCATGGTTTTTAATATTTGTTTGTAACATTGTGAGGCTATTAGGCTGAAAAATGTGATGGAATTCGGCTGATAAACGACTGAAAAATCAGCAAAATACATGCTAAGCGGGTACCAAGAGTTGGAAGCCCAAAAAAGGACCCTGTCCCATTCCGGAAGCTCAAAAAAAAAAACGGTGCCAAAGCTGGAAACTCAAAAAGGCACCCTGACCAGCGGCACATCCCCAGTACTCCCATGTATGGAAGTGAGCCCCCCCCCCCCCCCGGAGTTCTGAACGCGCTGTAGTCAAGTTATATGCTTTTCATTCATTCATTCATTCATTCATTCATTCATTTGTACAGCGCAGTACAACACATCCTGTGTCTTGAGTTCGGCTATGCCGTACTGATCTCTTTAAAATACTGTGACGGAGAACAGCATGACATAGTAGCGAGTATTCTGTCGTGCAAAGCCAAGCAGCATTATGCTTAGTATTGTGTTATGCCGTGATCATACTCATACTATTATACAGAGATCAGGAACTAATAGCCAAACTCCTGAAACAGGGCGTGCTACAACACAGAGCTACATGTATGCTACGATGCGATTTGCTACGTTTTGCTATATATAGTCACTAATCGGTGTAAACTGTATGTCAATAAAATATTATATTATGAAATACGATACTTCGTGTTGAACCCGTGGTATCGGTATAGTAAATATTTACAGTACCTTATTTCAAGCAGCAGTGTTCATAACCGTGACCATGTGTCGTGACAAATTTGTTGACTACGTGCCAAAAGTAGCAAAAATAGCCTTTTCGGAAAAGTATACCAAACTTGGCAGACATCTTGCCTAATAAATTGTCATAAATAGTTTTATGGGTGGCCATGATAGTAACACTTGTCGCATCTTATTTACATAAAATGTGGTAATTAATATGTTAATAATATACCGATTGGATCACCTGGTCTGAGATTCAAGGCTATTAGCAGACATTTATTTGAAATTTTAGAACATTATTTATTTAACAAATACTAAAAAAAATCAATCACAAGATAATTGTGCCACAAGAAATGGTTATAAATCATCATTTATTATCAAATTTTATTGACATTTTTTTAATTTTTTTGTCACTTTTTCACATATTACTCTCACTGTGCCCACTAAATATAATAGTGATATCAAGTCTTTCGCTTTTCGATCAATGTGGGATTATTAGATGTTTGCATAATATGTGCATCCTCGGCTTCTTTGTCACCTGGTTTTAAAATTGTTCAGTAATCTCAGACATTTTCGCTAGTCGATATCTTTTTTTTGGAATGTATTTGAAATCTTTTTTTGTGTTCATCTGATTACCCTCCTTTAAACCCGTGGCCCACTGTGGGAGAGACATGCGGTGGTCTGCGTAATTTCCAAAGGTACATGTATCATCATATACATTTGTATGCATAAAACAGTTTCTACACAACGATTTTCAGCGTTAGATGTAATCGGAGACCGTCTTCTTCAGAATTTTTTATCAGGTTTAGTCGAGATTGTTATTTTTTGCCCAATCAGAAGCCTAGAATCAGGGCAATCCGCTCCAGAAATGGCGCTCTGCTCATGGCACATCCTGGCAACTTGATACATTGATCCAATGTGCGTTTTTGTTGGCCCATCGTCTGCGACGCTGACCCAACGCTTGTTGGTATTTCTTTAAAAAAACGAGCCACTTTAAAAATCTTCTGGATACAAGCCAGTGAACTATGAGGCCCCTAGTCCTGGAATGTCATGACAAAAAAAAGAGATCTGTTGAAAAATAAATTGATAGTATGTATGTATGCTCAGATACCGCGTTCCGTCTGGCGTCACATGAACGCCTACATATTGCGTGGGTGTCTGGGGAGTTCAGATTAAGAACACTGTGGAATAGAAAAAAAATTATAAAAGGATTGTTCTAATACATGTGTAGGATCCCTGCTTCGCTCGTTTACTGTGGCAGTCGTCTCCGCTTTCCTCGGACGCCGTGAGACAGGAGATGACTGCCTCGTTTTGGTACTTCAGTGCCGTGTGCATGGGGCCGAATCCCATGCGGTCGTAGTATTCTTCCCGCACTTATGATATAGCTCTTGGCGACTGCGGACGTGCCGCCGGACGCCCGCTCGGAGTTTGACTAAGACGTGTCGTGCGCGGGGTTGTGCATTGCTGTTATTCGATGTCTAGACCAATAAACATAATAATCTGAAGAGAAGTTTTGTGAGTTAATCAGAACCGTCGATCCAACGGGGAAAGATGAGGTTTACGATATGTTGGCGAGTGTTAGGTGGCTTCTGCCGTTCACCCTTCAACGAGCCACCATGCAACTCCCACATACTATTATACAGAGATCAGGAACTAATAGCCAAACTCCTGAAACAGGGCGTGCTACAACACAGAGCTACATGTATGCTACGATGCGATATGCTACGTTTTGCTATAGTCACTAATCGGTGTAAACTGTATGTCAATAAAATATTATATTATGAAATACGATACTTCGTGTAGAACCCGTGGTATCGGTAAAGTAAATATTTACAGTACGTTATTTCAAGCAGCAGTGTTCATAACCGTGACCATGTGTCGTGACAAAGTTGTTGACTACGTGCCAAAAGTAGCAACAATGGCCTTTTCGGAAAAGTATACCAAACTTGGCAGACATCTTGCCTAATAAATTGTCATAAATAGTTGAATGGGTGGCCATGATAGTAACACTTGTCGCATCTTATTTACATAAAATGTGTTCATTAATATGTTAAATATCTTACCCGATTGGATCACCTGGTCTGAGATTGAAGGCTATTAGCAGACATTTATTTGAAATTTTAAAACATTATTTATTTAACAAATACTAAAAAAAATCAATCACAAGGTAATTGTGCCACAAGAAATGGTTATAAATTATAATTTACTACGATATTTGATTGAGAGTTTTTTAATTTTTTAGTCACTTTTTCACATATTACTCTCACTGTGCCCACTAAATATAATAGTGATATCAAGTCTTTCGGTTTCCGATCAATGTGGGATTATTAGATGTTTGCATAATATGTGCATCATCGGCTTCTTTGTCACCTGGTTTTAAAATTGTTCAGTAATCTCAAACATTTTCGCCAGTCGATATCTTTTTTTTTGAATGTATTAAACGTTTTTTTTGTGTTCATCTGATTACCCTCCTTTAAACCCGTGGCCCACTGTGGAAGAGGCATGCGGTGGTCTGCGTAATTTCCAAAGGTATCATCATATACATTTGTATGCATACAACAGTTTCTACACAACGATTTTCAGCGTTAGATGTAATCGGGGACCGTCTTCTTCTGAATTATTTATTAGGTTTGGTCGAGATTGTTATTTCGTCCAATCAGAAGCCTAGAATCGGGGCAATCCGCTCCAGAAATGGCGCTCTGCTCATGACACATCCTGGCAACTTGATACATTGATCCAATGTGCGTTTTTGTTGGCCCATCGTCTGCGACGCTGACCCAACCCTTGTTGGTATTTCTTTAAAAAAACGAGCCACTTTAAAAATCTTCTGGATACAAGCCAGTGAACTATGAGGCCCCTGGTCCTGAAATGTCATGACAAAAAAAAAGATCTGTTGAAAAATAAATTGATAGTATGTATGTATGCTCAGATACCGCGTTCCGTCTGGCGTCACATGAACGCCTACATATTGCGTGGGTGTCTGGGGAGTTCAGATTAGAACACTCTGGAATAGACAAAATTATAAAAGGATTGTTCTAATACATGTGTAACGTTATTCTAATAAAATGTAAATAAAAAAATAAAAGAAAAAAATAATGAATAGTTGATAGTCCAGAGGCTGGAGGGCGGTCTGTGTACATCAGATATAAACAAAATATAAACAAAAACCTGGCCTACTTTCAATGATTTGAATATTCCACCTTCTTATTTCCCATCATAAAATTATGCGTTTATTGTAGAATGTAGAACTACATGCTCGATGTCTATCCAAGCTTTTTCTAATAGTGTAGGGGCCTGTGTAATGCTGTGTGATTTTCTTGTTAATTTATGACACCATACATCAAAATTTGAGAAGATTGCGTAGACTCAAAAAAAATAGGGTGTCAATTTTTCTTTTTAGTTTTAGTGACACTTTCAGTCCAATGGAAAAAGGGGAAAAAACACATCATTTTTATACTAACGTAACAGCCAAAATTTGATGCACACTAGATATCAATGTAATAAACCAAATTAGAGATAATATTGCACACAATGTTCAGAAGAGGACGCAGAAATAAAAAAATGTTATTTTTAACTGAAGTGACACTTTAGGCTCAATAAGTAAAAAATAAAAACAAATGATTTTCACATCACCATACCACCCTTGATACTCCATATTTTTTTAAGCAAAATACAAAACAAATTATTAGTAAGAAATTAGAATAGGTGGAGATTATTCATGTAAAAACATTGTTTTAGTGACACTTTAAGTCCCATGGAAAACAGACAAAAACATCATTTTTATACCAACGTAAGATGCACATCAGATTGTCATGAAATGTAGAACATTTAAGATAATATTACACACAATGTTCAGAAGAGCACGCATATATGAAAAAAAAAGATTGTTTGATTTAGTGACATTTTAAGACCAATAATCAAAAAATAAAAACACATGATTTTCATACCACCGTAACACCCTTGATACCATCTATTTTCAAGTGAAATATAAAACATAATATAAAAATAATACTACCTATTTTCAAGTGAAATATAAAATATAATATAGAACATTAAAACAATGTTACACAAACTGTTCAGCAGAGCACGCACAATAAAAAAATATTCTTTTCAGATCCAGTGACACCTTAGGCTTAATAAATAAAAAATAAAAAAACACATGGTTTCACACCACTGTAACACTCTTAATACTATCCATTTTTCAAAGGAAATATAAAATAGTTTATTTATTGGCGATTATTCATTTAAGTCCTAATGAAACTTACAATTCAATAAGTTACCAATTAAAATCCAATCATTTTTTAGCAACCAACGCCATTAATTTTACTTTATTCACATCCAACAGTCAAGTATGTTTTAACATATTATATTAAAGGGAAACATTTGCATCAGAGAGATAGCCTATAGGTGGTAGTGGACTGTATCTGAAGGCAATGTTATTCTTGACAGTATTTAGCCAATATTACTCTGATGATTGATGACCATATATATCATGCCATCATATTAGATGGAATTACAGTAGTAAATGAGTTAACAGGTCATCGTATAGAAACAATGGAAGTCTTGGCGGAGAAGAGGAGCTATGTCATTCTGCAGTTATGACATGAAATATTCAACTCATTTAAAAGTGTATTAGAAAATTTCTTGGTAACTACGGGAGAATAGATAAGTTGATATTACTTCTTGCTCATAAATGTTTTGACACAATTAAACCAAATCATTCGTCGTTTCTATCCTGGAAGGTGCTAAATATAACGGCATATATATGCGAGTCTGTTATGTAGTAATCAAGAGGAACCAGATACACTTCTAATCTTCCATGTCTTACATGTTTTTACCTTTTTTTTGCCAAGACTGCCTTTGTTTCTATACTATGACCTCTTAACTTATCTACTTCTGTAATTCCATCTAATATGATGGCATGATGTATATGGTCATCATGTTTTTCAAATTGCTGGTAAAATCATCATCATGACATGATGATGATTCTACCCTGCACAAGTATCAATTGTTGAGACATGAAGACTTCCTACGATTAGGCACAGGAAACAAAAGAGGAGATGTTTATTTTGAGCCAATATACATAATCCTGTCATGGTGGACTGCCTAATTGGTTTCCATGTTTTACAGAATCATATTCAAATAATTGCCAAGATATAGTAAAGGTGGAATGTTGGAAAATAATACAAAAGGCTGGACTAAATGTTCTTACTGCATTTATTCAGATTGGAAATATTGTGTATGCACCGGAAGAAGCTGATATGCTGGTCTTCTAAATTGTACATGTTTGTTTTGCTCAGTTCAGCTGGGCAGCAGAATGTAACGGAGCTACATTTCCAAATGTTCAAGAAGAACGATTTTGCCCCTGAAAAGCTGCCTCCAATCAGAGAATCGCTCTAATAGCATGTGTTAAAAGCACACTATCAGTCGATTGTGTCACTAAAGGCATATTTTGCACACCTTCCACTGGCTCCAAAAACCATAATAGAGTATAAGTGTTGATGCGATGTAAACAGGTGCACGGGTGGCACATGTTCGTGCAGGAAATAGGGTTTATCGTCCACTGAGATGTGTAATAATGAGACGTAGACACAGACAATTGTGATAACTTCCTAATTATTTTGATACACTCTTAATGCCCTGGCGATATTGAATATACAGAAACGACAGAAGAAGCGTAGCTGTCAATTAGCGTGTCCACTATAATGTTCTTAGACGAAGTAATGTGCATTAAAATAGTCACTATTCGCTACATGTGCGTGATAATACATAGTATATCTAAAGTTACCAAATACAAAATGCAACCTAATAACTTCAATTTGGTTAATTACTACAGTAAACAACTGGTCACCAGTTCAGTTGTTGCATTTTTCATTCCGTAAAAGTAATTTTTTTATTGAGTTTGAAGTGTCACTCAAAATGAAAACAGTAGCCGACACACATTCTTATGATTATGGGTGACCTTTTCGTAAAATTTATGTGACCTTCATATAGAAATGATGGTATTTAAATGAAATACTTATTGAGCAGAAAGTAGCATTAAAACTGGATTTTTTTTTTTATTATATTGTCGACTTCTGAATATTTTGTTTCATATTTCTGATACATGTATTTCTAATACAGAAACGACATTAAAAATAACAACCATCACATTTTGTTGTATTATGAAATATAATTAGTGTGTCACTTTGATGTAGAAATGTCTTTTAATTTTATATTTATTTAACGTGAAGTCTCACTAAAAGTGAAGAATAGCTGACACGTTATTATTCATAAATGTAAAATCTCCGAACACTTTCAGTTGTATTCACTTTGTTCCATAGCTCTACTGTGTGAATAAAGTAGAGCTAATAATGTCATTACATGTACGTTGCTGTAAACAAAATTACGGTATTTTAATTTGTCACTCATTGAACTTAAAGTGCCACTAAAATTAAATAAATAATCGCCACCCAATATTTAAAATATTGTGTTTTATATATATCACTTGAAATAAATAGTATTAAGGGTGTTAGGGTGGTGTGAAAATTATGTGTTATTATTCTTTAATTTTTGATTTTAAAGTGTCACTAAATCTAATAATATTTTGTGTGAAAATAATGTGTTTTATTATTTTTTCACTTATTGTGCCTAAAGTGTCACTGTATCTAATATTGTTTTATTCTGCGTGCTCTTCTGAACAATGCGTGTAACATTGTCTTAATGTTCTATATTATATGGTTGTCTGATGTGCCTGGAATTATAATAATGTTTGTTACGTTGGTTTAAAAATGATGTTTTTTTTATTGGACTTAAAGTGTCACTAAAACTAAAAAAGTTAACATGAATAATCTCCACCTGATCTTCCAGACATTTTGTTTTGTATCTCACTTGAATAAAAGATACTATAAGGGTGTTACAGTAGTGTGAAAATCATGTGTTTTAATTTATTTTTTATTGGGATTAAAGTGTCACTATATCTATTTTTTTGTTCTGAGTAGTCTTCTGAGCACTGTGTGTAATACATGTATATATAAGCGAAGACGTTCGCGACATTCCGGAGAAAACAAACGCAATTTCAGCACTGCCTTGTCTTGGAGGCCAAATGGGAAGGTACGGAGGCCGTTACACACAGTAGTCCACACTATTATTGACACAATAAACACAACTTTTCACACTGAAGACGTTTATTAAGAGAACTTTGTCGGTTTCGCAAACACCGTGTAACATGTGTGATAGATAAAGGTATACGGGAATGTCTGTGTTACACCCTAGCTTAATCAAGTCTGCTTTCGAGGGTGTCCGACGATATCTGCTAACATGTCTGTACGTATAGGGGCATACAGATCTTATGAATAAACTACTGTCTTACTGTCTTACTGCTAAACTACACACAGAATCAATACGCAGCATTATTCTCAGACGAATTGAAAATAATATAGAGGTGATTTAATATATGTTGTCTCCCTGTCCAAGGTTCGCCATACAGATGTGAGTGCTAGTAGTAGATTGAATGTCATACCTCTGACCCTCGCCCTGTTTGATGTAAAAACGTGCACAACACCCAGATATAATGTGAGTGATTTTGATGCGCATCCAGCCAGCGGCACGTCGGAAACTGTGTACACATACACGATAAGGAAAGAGGTTCAAGGCGAAATTCATGTAATACAAGTATTTAAAAATACTGCCCCAGAATATAGATTCCCAGCTAGGTTGTTAGTTTTCATCAGTTAGTTTTGATATGAAGCCGTAGGTTCGAGCTATGTGGCGAGGGAGATTCATCACGAGGAACACTGTGGAGACGACTAATAGGAGTTTGGTGACGCACTGTCATACTGAGTGGGTCGTCTGGTATCATCATCACAGGTATCACTCGTGGATCGGGTACAGCGTGTACCACCAACACCATCAGTAGCTGCACATCTGTGAGTACCATTGAGACTTCCCGATCTCGCCCTGTATAACGAAGTTTGACGGGTGACGATGCCTCCCCAGTTAGTCCTCCTCATCGTCTCCTGGCGCTTACAGATCAACACCTTCAGGGCAATGCGTACATTCATCACAGTAATCAAGCAGAAGAGAATGATGAACATGATAACGGTATTGACGTTATGTAGATATGTGGTAACCAGATCAGTGTATTGATCATACGGTGTGCATATATGGAGATAATACATCTCTTGTGTACCATAGAACCAGAACACTGCCCCGTAGAGCACCATAGCCCCCACTGCCAGGGTGGCCACCACCATCTTGGCATCTAGCTGTACACAGGTGATTGTGTCTCAGTGGGAAGTGGACGGCAATGTATCGCTCACTTGTGAAACTCACTACGTACCAGACTCTAAGGAAAGTACAGACGTATTTAATGAAGACTATGGTCTGACACCAACCATCTCGTGTGTACAGCTTCGTGAACGTTTTCTCTGTCCACTTGACTAAAGCTGCTAGCAGAAAACAGGCGTCTGCTATAGAGAGTGCGGCCAGATAGATACTGGTAGATGTAGTCCTGAGGTAGAAGACTACAAATGACAAAGCATTGCCCAATACACCCACCACACAGATGACAGGTACAAGGTACAAGTCCAGATTGTTTATAATACCAACTCTGCTGTCCCGCTTTGAATACCATCGTCGTTTGCATGATCCTCGAATGTCAAGATCCAACTAGAGCTCTATCATTATCACGTAATCCAAACTGAGGCTTCTTCAGCTCTGAACTGTTTGTATTAGGCCTTTACCGCTATCATAGATCAATTCATACTAGTGCATAATTAAGTAATGGTCTATTTATTTTCGCCTTTGCATAATTACATATTTTACCTTTGAAATATAGTGATATAGAATAATAATGGGAAGAAACGGCGTTGTAGCTATTGTTTTCGGTATAAAAGTCAAAAATCATCTGAGCAATACGCGATGGTTTAGCCGTGAATGAATGGATGATGCTAGCAGCAGCAGGACAAGCAGCAACAACAGCATCAGCAACAACAGCAACTGAAACAACACCAATAGAAGCATCAGCAACAGGCAGACAGTAGTCAAGGTTATATGACAGAGAAAATATCTTCAACATTGAAAGTGAGAAGATTTTCTGAAAACAAAATAATTATATTATTAAAAAATTACATGTTTTTAAAAGTATTCTACTTCAGTACATTTTAGTTATTTGAAGTTTAATTTTCTCGCTTTCCAGAGTGTTTTTTTACAACTATTTATACTAATATGACTGAGAAAGGTGTTCAACTCATTCACAGCGTTATTTTTTAGTGCTAGTTTGTGCAGATACATGCACCCATTTGCCCCTCCACATCTGCTAGTGCTAGTTTGTGCAGCTATATGCGCCTATTTGCCCCTCCCTATCCATAGCCATTCAGAAGTTCCTGAAAAAGATATAACGTTACAACCCCCTTTTATTCACGAGATTTTAATATGAAAAGCTGTAGTAGCACTACATGTACTTCAGATTCTATAAGCATAAATTATGAGAATCGAACTATTTTTTTTGTACTGTTATGCTTGTCATCCTAGTGATAATTAAATACTGTAGATCTGGTGATATTCGCGAGATTTTATTTTTCGCGAATTTCGCGAGGAGGACGAATTCGCAAATTTAAGAATCTCGCGAAAATTATTATTATAATAGCGCTACTATCATCGAAATCGACAATTCACGAAGTCAAGAAAATTACCAAAATCACACATTCACGAAAAGCTGAAAACGCGACAATTACCAGATCTACAGTAATTAAAAAAATAATTCTTAATTTTAGGTAACTAATTATTTGTTTAATTTATATCCTTATTATTTGATAATTAATAGATTATTTATTAAATGAATTAAGTCACAATTTTTTTTTTATCATTCAATTATTCTATTAAATTATTAGCTATATTTAATTCATTAAGTAGTTCATTCATCACTTCATTCATTCATACTTATTTTAGAATTCCACTTAAATCTAGAAGAAACAATATACAGCCCTGATTTCACTTTCGCACTACTACTACATTAGGTCAACATAACTTCATAAAAATATACGGGTCATGGTGGCCATCTTTAATCTTATTTCATCAAACTTGGACCTTGTTACCGTGATAACTTCAATGCCAATTATGATATATAAATACCCGATATTTGACATACCATAGATGCCAGTTTTGAGATTTTTATGATACTGTATGACCTAAAAATGTTTGTTTTTCAACCTAAAACGGGTTTTTTTCGAAAAGATCAGAAAAATTCCCAGGTCATGGGGGTCATCATTAATCTTCTTTCGTCAAATTATGACATTCTCACCTGATTACTTCAAAGCTGCTTGTCTGAGATATAGCTGTATGGAAGTCTGCCATATAGGCTTTTGCTTGATACATGTAATATAACTTGGTATTCACATGTATAAATTAATTATATGCTGACATAATTTTTTTTTTTAAAGTGGCCTCTTCGATGTACTAGTTACGTTAACAGTTATCTTGTTATTTATAAAACAAGTGGATGTGTATCACTATTCACTATTTTCTTTATTTAGCTAAGTAATGTTATAACTTTTGCTAGAAAAAAATATTGTAATATTGTAATATTTTTTGTTTTGTTTACTGTAGATCCGGCAATATTAGCAAGGTTTTATTTTTCGCGAGGAGGACAATTGAAGAATCTTGCGAAAATTATTATTATACTAGCGCTACTATCATCTAAATTGATAATTCGCAAATTCTAGACTTCACGAAAAGTTCCAAAATCAAGAATTCGCGAATATCTAAACGCGAAAATTACCAGATCTACAGTACATAAGATTTGTATTTATACATAAGCCTACATTTCATGGGGAGTCAAATATGTTTATGTTGTTTTTCAAATACATCTAAATTATTTTCATCGCTGAGTTTATTGTACCGCTGAAAATGATTGGCCCGAAGAAGTAACAAACTGTATATAGTATATAAAATATAGGCCTACAGGGCTATGAAAGAAAATAAAAAAGTTGTTTATATGATTTTACTTGTTTTGTTAATATTCATTTTGCAAAGCAGAGGGGTTGATAAATACCTGAGTCAATAAGATTTGGTGCCCCCCCCTACTTACCTTAACTGTGACCGGTACCGGTGGTGGTTATGCTCTAACTAGTTGTCTGCTAATGGTGGCAGATATTTTTCTTTTCCTTTTGTGAATTGGTAGAGTAACCATAGTTTAAATGTTATCAAATGATATTTAATAATCAGTTAAGGTAGAGTAGATTTGATTTAAAATAAATAAATTTAATCATGGGAATTTTTTTTTTTTAATTATGCATGTTTTCTTATACAGACAGAACTTGATAAATTAATTCAATTATATAAATAATTTGCTTGCTTGTTTAGACAGTCTAAATGTACACTCAGCTAAGATTATGTGGGCATACTAGGCCCTACTAGTTTTTAAAATTCGACATCCCTCCACTATCTTGATAGCAAGCTACACGATGTTGCTTAGCTGTGGTGGAGGCCCGGAGTGGAGGGAAATGAGAAGGGGAGTATGGACTAATATAATTTCATAAACAAAGATCATATTTAAAATTATGATGGAAGGGGGCATTCTTGAACCGATCAGCTGTTTAGTAGTGGAGTAGATTACAAACAGAAAAAGTTGCTCGGAAACAAACACGAAAGCAGCCTTCCGTTATCACTCGACCACTATTTTAAAATTGTTTGCTAGAAAAAAAAAAAAAATTGGCCGACTGGCGGCCATTTTGGATTTTTTAGTTCGAAATTTGTCATCCTTTGGTGAGAGATTACATTTTATTTTTTATTCATGGTCCAGTCGTTTTGCATTTCTTGAGTTTAGTAAATATTACAAAATTCGAAATGGCCGCTGAACGGCCATTTTAAAATTGTTTGATCCCAAAAGTTAATTAGATCATTGGCTGACATAGCTGAACATATTTGCCAAATTAAAAGATCTGATGGCAACTTTTTCCTGAAATGCGCTAACGAACATTTCTTTGTTAGTGGCCATAGTAATTAAAGGGTTGATGATATGGGGATCAAAGTGTCACCAAAACATTCCTAGTGGTATGTGATGGCTATGTGAAGTATGAGGAAGCAGAAGTTGATAGATTAGTAGCTATCTTGAAAACAAATAACTCCCGCAGCGGACCGTGTGGAATACAGTAAGCAGCCCTCCTCGGCGATGGTTCCTTTATAATTATTCTTAAAACTAGAAATAAACTACATGAGGCCAACCAAGAATGAATTACAATTATGCTCTCCCCCCCCCCCCCACCCCCAGATTCACTGGTGTCAGAGCTTGTGCTGGTTAGTTCTCAAACAGGAATCTAGAAAAAAAAAAAATAAACCCACATTATGAGCTGACTGATTATCATCGTTAGAATCCCCTTCACATCCGGTCTGTATGGTTACATGCCTTATCCCTCGTGTTATATAGGTCCTATACATAAAATCGGAACAAGACTTGGGGTTTGTTGTCGTGAAAACAGGGTCCGGGACATTTGGACTGGACATGGCCGATTACACGTGTTCTTACATGAACAGAAAAAGGTTTGGCTAGAAAATGGTTTCAAACCAGCCATTATCGGAATTATATAGATGAAAACGTGCAGTCCTGTTAAAATAATAACTAGGACTATCGCCGGAGCAAGGAGATGGCACAGTGGAACATACATGGCATACAGAATAAGTCTGATGGCAGGCCTAGCGCATACACACCCCTCACATAGGCTTATACAGTGCTCCCTTTATGGTAGGTTGTTCAGGCTGGCAGGAATCGGTTACCATGCCAACTGCACCCTCCTTACGTCAGGAGACTACAGTAGCATGTATGTAAACACCCCACATTGACAGATGGAGTCTTGTACAGGTTCGTAGACTGTATTTGGTTAGGCATTCATTCATATTGAAATGTAGAAAGAGGCCTAGCTGGCATGTCACAGGCAATGCCTACCGGGCACAGACAATACCTAGCTGTTAGATCTATTTATTTTACATCAATTTGATAGTTTGAAAATAACCGAAAAATGCCATTATTGCATTTGGTAATAGTAGTAGGCCTAGTAGGTTTATTATCTTTTAATAAATCTAATATCATCTGGCTCATCTATTTTCGATTTAGTTATGGTGTGTACGACTAATAGGCTCAACCCCCGGGCTGAACCTAAGCTCCCACCTACAAAACCGTTAGGCCTACGGTATTAAACCTGCAATTATCTGCTGTCCAATGTAAAGATGCTTCAATTCTTTTTTATTTGGTATAGCTACATGCCGCAACAGTTTACCATAATTGAATAAAAACATTCCACATTGACTGCATTACTTTTGTTGAGACCATTCTTGTTATGTCAATGTGATGTGTTCATGCCAACACTTGATATTACCATTGTGCCCAGATTGGTTTGCTACCTTGAGTAGTTGTCAGGGAAAACTGAAGGACAGCTGGGGGCGAGATCGGGGTAATTGTCGTGTGGTTGTCTAGCCTGATACTCAGGGATCTGATGTCTGAGCTCTTGGTATCGTGTCTAGGTTTCAGAGCAATTGACACTTGTCGAAAGGCCCGGGCAGCCCGGCTATAAGGCTAGCTAACTAAACAAACAAACATTGGGGCTGTCTAGCTGACTGATTCCTTTCATTCATTTTGTGGCTTCCCTCGATCTAAAAATAGATAGTCAACAACACAAAATAAAACAATAACAACAACCTATTGTTGACAAAACGCTTGCGCATGCCGGAATGAGACGACTTAAAACCTTTAATAATCAGGCAGTATGTTATCTATTCACCGCAAAATTGGGTGAAAATTAAATATGAATAATTCTTGTGATATTCTAGCAATGGCTTCGTCAACGGAAAGGACCCCATGCTCGATCAATCTGCTCTGTGATATGTCGATGCAAGGCGGCCTCATGAAAATTCATATAACCAGCCAGAGATTGACATATGGCAGGCTTTGCATGCCTAAAATTGCTAGTGTGATTAATCTAACTACAAAATGATTTTGTCTGACGTTTTCATCACCAAAATTGCTTAATTAGTGATTATCAACTCTGGAGAAATTAGTTTAATCTCTTTTGAATCGCCTCAAAATCATTACTAAGCATACCAGAATAAGGCTGAGCCTGGTATTGATTCATGGACAGATTCTGCTTTATAAACAACACTCAATGACATATGCAATTCCAAATACATACACCTTTATAACCGAGTAAACAACGGCCCTGGGCGAACGCAGCGAGCCACAGAGCCATGAATTGAGTATCAAAGTGGCTTTGGTACCAACTTTAAATTGCTACTCTGAACTCATTTTGATGAGCTGGGGCCAATCTAACATCATGTAACTTATAAATAAATATATTAATTACATCCCTGTGATTCTTGAGTTTATATGTGACATATTGGACCTGAATTTAAGTAAAATACAACTACAATTCGCGGCGATATATTTTGCATCAATCTTTGCGTGTGCGACATAGGCGACATTTATGTTAGGAGAATTCGTCCCCAATTGAAGCCTCTGTGTAAGAACCTGCTAAGTGCATTTTCATAGTTTTGAGAAAATTGACTTTAAAGGTAAATTGTATCACTCTTTTTTCGTATAATGCGTCAACACTGCTTTTTGGGTGGAATTCGTTCCCTCGTTCAAACCTGACTCGATCATATCAAAAGTTTGTGTCAGATGCAAACGGCTTGCAACTAATATGGTAAAGACATGTTTTTGATGTTACATGTTGCAAAATAATCATAATTAGAAGATATGCATAAACCTGCGAAATGTACTTAGCATGTTTTTGCATGAAATACGTTTATCAACATCACAAAATATTACATGACAAGTGCACTTAGCATAATCGGAGAGGTCCTTGTTTAGTAGCATATACATGTTAAGTACACATAGCATTTTGTTATGGTCAGTTAACATACTAAATGCAAGATTGATTTAGCAGCAATAACATGTTAAGTGCATTTGACATTCCTGCCGTGATGCCATGTCAAGTACACATAACATTTTTTTCCATGTCCGGATTCCATAAAATCTAACTGTATGATACGTTATACTTATGATAAGTGCACTTATCATGTTTTACAATGTGAAATATCTGCAAAAAAGATTAACTCTAACGGCAAGTCCGTGTATAGGTGTACTTAACATGTTTGGTAATTCCAGTATAATGTTATGAAAACTAATAATATCCAGCGTTGTATTAGATTTAGGTGATTTCAAAACACCTAAGAAGTAGATTGGGACATAAATATTGTACAGCATATGTGATGAAAATACTATTTCATGTGATAGAGCCTTTGTCGACTATCATAACCAAAGGCTATAAAAAAAATGCTTTGCTGAGCAACAAATAAACAAAATTAGCGATTAACTATATTAGATGGCGGGTGAATGTATTTGTTTGACTCAGAGAACATTGCACATTGGCAATGTCTCATATTAGGTCTAAATGGTGATAATACTTGCAAGTGGAACACGTTGATGATGAAATAGATGGAGAACAGAACGAAAATATCACACAAATCAGATAAGATTGTTTGGCATCCAACTTTAGGGAAACTTTGTTTTCGTGATAAAGTACTTATTTTAGTTTCGATTATTTATGGCTAGCAGTCATGGACCATAATGCTATCTGGGTTGATTTGACCATTGTGGACTTTATGCACACGATGGCATTATTGTACTCATACAATGACGGCGCCCTCCATACGGTGATAGTCCCACGAGAGCCTAAATGTCTGGCGATGTACTGGCGATGAAAAAGACGTGTTCTGGTGAAGATCGATGCCGATATTGAACATGTGGTCCCACAAGAAAGCACACACGCGATGTATTGAAGAGCCTTTGAGTAATATTCGGGGAATTATCGCTAACACTTTGCAGAATATTCGGTAATGCACAGGAGAAGATTTGGGGATTAATCTACGCTACATCGGTTAACAGTCAAGAATGTATTTTGAGAATCAGTGATGGTTGGTGATTCACTGGCGTGCAACAGACCAAGGAATGTATCTTTATATATTCCTTGGACAGACAAATAGCGAGCATGCGTTGGCGCCGTAATGGTGATGTCTTGACGATGTTGTGGTGATGTCTTGACGAAGTCATGGCGATGGCATAGTGCTTTATGGAGAATATATGAAAGGTGGAGTGATCCTACGTGGAACCACATACCTTGTGGCTACTGAATTCCTTGATGAGATCATGGATAAAGAAGAGATCACTTTTTTCTGTTGGCGTCTTACTGGGCGAAGATTAAAAATAGAAAAAAGCTCACCGAAGCATCGCCATAGCATCGCTGATGCTTTCTTTTTAGTTGCGAATATCGGTGAGCATCGGCGACGGATCACTCAAACCATCGGCGATATTATCACATCGAATAAACATTGCCGATGTTTACCCAAGCATGTTGGGAAACATTGTCGATGTGTCGCCGAGATATATGCGAGATTTTCTTACTTTCAATACATGCATTGAATTTTTTCTCGATGTCCCGATGCCTTGGTGAAGCATGGCGATTACTCGCATACAGCGAATTACTGACGCATCGTGGCGATGCCCTGGCGATGCCCAAATTTGGGCATCGCAAAAGCATCGAGAGGCCTAAAAACCCTTTAGGACCATTACATTACACGGTCATGCATTGCTCTTGTTAAGTTTCTGTAATGTGTAGACCCTATTAGGAATAGCCTCATTTTCACATTCTTTGAGCAAAAATCGTACGAAAAAGTGAAAAATAAATCATGACTGGTCAAATTTCCGAGTATGGCCTTGGGGTTCTCCACTGCACAGTGATGTTCAAATAGTAATATTATTGCACCCATACCTGTCACAAAATAAAGCTATTCCGATATTGCACAAGGCAAATTTTGACCACATGCAGAAATGCAGTGCATAAAAACATCAATAATGTTAACGTTAATGGCAGGAGCCAGAGTGGTAGTTACTCATGGAGTAGGTGGATCAGACTTAGATTGCATTTATAACAGTGCATTTAGGTATTTTTAAAATCTATTTAGCAAACACATAATTATACAAATATATTAGGGTGCTAGTCACATAAATTAGGGTACTCGTTTTTCAGAGTGATAAACATTTTTCCATGTTTTATCATATTACATGGTTCGTGATTGCTAAAATGTATGATAACACGTTTAGCGACGTTTTCATTTCTTGTTATGATTGACAACAGCCTAAACAATATGTATACAAATATAATAACTTCATGTATGGTGCTACGAATAGAGGGCTCACCAAAAATGGTTTAAGCTGCTACAATCTCTGCTTGTGATCACCATGTAGCTAGAAAGAGGAGATATTTTTTAATTAGAAAATTAGTCTAAGCAGCCTTCCACTTTAAAAAAACTCAAGTTTACTTTCTGTTAGAAACGACTCAAGTAGTTACTAATAAATATGTAGGGGGTCTACGCACATTTTTACATGAAAGATAATTATCATAATATTACAAATTTTATATTGAATTGTATATTGTCAGCTCAATAAAAACATATTATTGAAATACATTTTGCTCCTGCATCATAGAATGGCTTACCAGATTTTTCAACAAGAGTCTGTTAGGCCACATCACGATAACAATGTGTCACTCTCAAACAATAAAAAGTAGGGTGTACTATCGACCTCGTATGTCCTTGTATCACTGTATGTCCACAATGCACAGAGAGTAGGCAAAGTAAAAGTCACTCACTCGCTAACTCCCAACTAAGTAAGCACGAGGAATGCAACTACTTTTTTGGGAAATTGTTTTTTCCAGTCTACAGTGATGATAAAAGTATATTATATCATATTTCTACGCTTTTAGAATTAACTTTTGTATCACTGTTGATAATAATATGAGGTTATTTTATCTTTGGGTGTTGGTGTCACTGTGTGTGAAACATATATTTTACATAGAAATCATTATCAATGCTGCTTTAATTATAGGTGTGATTATGTTTTCTATCCAAAAAAGTTTATTGTAAGTGCAGCCATTATCAGATCAGGTATAACAGCACATATTTGCTACTATGCTTATATACTATATACACATATTTAAAAATTAAATGCAGATAATACAGGTTGCCCTGGGCCAGGTAATCTTCTGAGGATGGTGAATCAGATGACATTGTCATCCATACCCAGGATTTGTAATTTAGAGTGAGATTTAACATTCTGATGTTGATCACTCTACTTCTTAGGCAAGGAGGCACGATACTGAATTAACCCGTTGAACAGGGGATTATTATGCTACTGTGCTGTTTCTGAAACGAGATTATTTTATGACGTCATAGTTATCTCATGTAATCAAGCCCTGAGATCTCAGGGGCTCGTCACAAACAGGTTGAAAATATCTAGAGAAAATAAACGTTTTCTTTGAAAGTTGAGGTCGAACTCATATACATTGTCTCAGATAATGTTTTTCAAACAGTAATTAATTTACTGGATTATTTACCAGTTCTCCATAACTGAAACAAACAGTGTCTATAGCCAGTTCTCGTGTCATGTTCCCTGGAGGAGGGGGCAGCAGTATATGTTGGGTTAATTGGGCATTCCATTCAGAGGCATAATCTGGCTGGGTATGCTCAGGCTACTAGAGCACCCCCCCCCCCTTCAGAGTGAAGATTTTTCATCCAATGATTTAAACCAAACCATCATATCTTCATTTCCAGGTGCCTTGAAAGCGCACCATTTGACGTTTATATTTAAAAAAATTAATGGTGGCACGCCCTTGCGCCCCCAAGCAGGAAAGACTGCCCTTGTAAGCATGTTAAATGATTTATCATATACACACAATTTTTATTTTATTTCTGGATAAGCCTCTGCTGGTTAGCAGAATGCTATGTACACTTGACATATGTACAAACCTATATATCTTAGTTGGGTGATAAAATGGAAATCGCATATACATGTCAAGTGCACTTGACATTTTGTCCAGTGTAAGTAACATGTTATTGGTTATAAGACCATCTATACCAAGTGTATGTAACATGTTCTTGCTTCGTGAAAAACCCATTTATAATGCTCAGATCGCTAAGATGTTTTTATCACATGTGCTTTGCAATATTCTAAATCAGATTCCGCGTTAAAAGGCAAGACATGTTAAGTGCACTTAACATGTTCTTGTACGGGAGGCTTCAAATTGTGCCTGCTGAAAACCTTTTGAAGTAAATATAAACACAAAAACACGTGCGTCGGACCACGAATGCAAATGCGTGATGACGTCATCGTTCGACTATGTTACCTGACTATATTACCTATCTCACAAATAAATAACTGAAATATAAAGATACTTTTCTTTTCTAACAAAAAAAAACCTCACAGATATCAGGCAAATATGGTAGTGAAGACGTATGCATTTGTAGGTAAGTCAGCGAATTGTGATTTAACCTTGAACTGGACACCAGTCTGTGGCAGAATAGCTGCTGTACACAATTCAGTGCTGTATGGCCGGTCAGCGCTAACACCTTTAAAAACATTTAGTCTGTTGTGGTATGTCAGAAATATGCCTGGAATTAAAAGTTTTTGTCCAGATTGATTGTATCTTTTTTACTTTATTACGGGTCATATAAGCATTTCAGCAATGTTTCAAATTTGCTAAATAAATGAATTAATCATGGGGGGTAATTGTTGTTGATTTTGTTTCTTTAAAATCCATGATGCACAAGAACAAATAAAAGGGGCACTTTTGATTCATAACATCCTGTGAAAAATATCGGCGAATATATCACAAGTGGAAATATCTCACATACATCTTTAGACATAGCACCCAGTGCTTACTCCGCTTTTGTACTGGATAACATATCTATCTACTGAGCATATGTCTGCACATATATACACATTCAAGTGTATATGTGAGTTGATTCAAAATTTATTGGTGATATGTGAACAGATAGACAGACGTATAAGTATTCCAAGCCATGCCCCATTGAATTTCAGGGAGTGGTTTTTTGAAACGTTGCGTGAATTGCAGAGAAAATTTATTTGAAAATTTGTTATTTTCTAATGATAATGAATATTGTTGTTGTTGCTCGTATGGAGCAAGAAGATTTTCAAAATCAATGTACTTGTTTTTCCAGATCTCTTTCCTTTATTTTTGGTGGAACTGCGTGATTGCAGATAGACCCCCGCTTAGTACCGGTCTCTGTTTTTTATCAACAGCTCACACTCACCTTCACTGTCGGATTCACTGTCGGATTCAGTATCCGATTCGTCTCCCGATTTTTCCATTGTATTATTTTGTTTCCCTTGTTTAGACGATTGTTCATTATGCTTTACACTATTATTAGTGATAATATTTTGTTCCTCGCTAATTTTACTATATTTATCTTCACTAGTACTTTCCTGTAACATTTCCAAAATTGACTGTTGCTGTTCCAGTATTTGTTGTTGTTGCTTGGAATGCTGTGTTATTTTTTTCGCATTTCATCCTGCTCTGATTCAATTTCTTCAATGTCACCACCTTGTGCTATATGAACTGACTCCTCTCTCAGTCTAGAGGGAGCCTTCTTAAGTCTGGCTGGTCTCTCATATGGTTTTTATTTGATGGCATTTTTTACACCAGTTCTTTTTCTGGGAGGCATAGTCACAGTCATCTAACCTTAAAGCTCTCAGTAGTCAACATTGTAATATTTAGGAGTGAACATTCATCACATATATTGTTTAGTGACAACAATATTACTTTAATGATAACATTAATTGTACACTTTATTGTGGTGTCCAATTAATACATTGAAAAAAAAAATAATAAACATATTATATTTGTGATATTTGTGTTATTGTATACATTAGTAGACACAAGGATATCCACAGTAAGCCCATGTCTTGCAAAAAAAAAATGTGACAGAAAGGTACTCCACCTTGCGGAATGAAAAAATATATCATAAGAAAATATGCATACAGCCAAATGTAAACCAAAATTAGACATAAGGGTCATCATCCACAGTATGTCTCAATAATAATGTGACACAAAACATCTTAATGTGTCAAAAGATAAAATATTTTCATACAAACTTAGTTTCTACATACATTTGTAATATAATATTCGACATAAGGGACCTCCACAGTATGTCTCAGAATAAGGTTTTGACACAAATCATCATCATGTGAAAAACATAACAACAAGAGCTTAGTGTCTTCATAACATTGTAATACAATATTCGACATAAGGGACCTCCATAGTATGTCTCAGAATAAAATTGTGACACAAAAACAAACATGATGTGTCAAATAATAACCTGTCTAAAAATATATTGTCTACATATAACTGTAAAAACAAGAGGGGTTATCCCAAGTTTTGTCACATATTAAAGTATTGGCTCCAATCATTAGGGTATCAAAATAATAGAATTATGTAACATTTAGATATACCACATTAAGTCTCCCAATGTGAAAAAGGAACATCATTACACAGCATAATGACACAGTTTGATTTAACAAAATGCATGATACATACAATTTATGACTGTGAATATTATCAAATTATCCAAACTATTCTAGTCTGTTCTGTATAATAATTTGAAAAAATGACCTATTACGATTGAAACCCACTTTTCCCTCTCTGTGAAAATGTAGTTTTTTTGTTTGTTTTTTTAATTTTTATTTCTGGAGACCTACATTTAATATCTGTAGTGACATAGAGCTTTTACATAATTTTAATCCCTTTTTAGTTCTGTGGTTATTTTTGAAAATAGCTGACCGAATTGACGATTTATATTTTTTCCTGTCCAGAAGAGTATTGGGGAGAATTCCATCCTTTAACCAGCTGGATATTGGGTCTTTCCAAAATCCTTTTTGAAGGTGGTAAAATACCTTAGTCTCGACATCACAAAGATGAAATAAGTATGTACTGAAATTCTCAACTTTTGCTTTGAAATGCTTTGGGTCACCTTTAATATGATTACTTCTGGGTATAGCAGAACGTACGACGACCTGCTTTAGCGACGTCAGTTCATCCAGAAAATTCAGATAAAAGTCCATTAACCTGTCAGCTACCTCTAATGACAGTTTTTCGGCGGCCAAATCATTTGTGACGACGTTTATCACATTAAAATCCGGTTTTATTTCACTTAGTCATTGCAAAGGAAAACTGTAGTCCTTGTTGCAAATGTTTGCCCCATTCACCCCCATCAAATGTAAGGAATTTATTAGTTCGTCAATACGTAGTTGAACCTGTTATGAACGTTCAGTATATGTCTGTGTGATCCTGCCACGAAGCTGTGGCCAATCATACATCCCACATACTTCATTTTTTGACGAACTTACTGAGAAAAATTCAAAAATTAACGTTGACGATGCGACGCACTGTGGTTTCAGTGATCAAATAACGTTAATAATCAGGCAGTATGTTATTTATTCACCGCAAAATTGGGTGAAAATTAAATATGAATAATTCTTGTGATATTCTAGCAATGGCTTCGTCAACGGAAAGGATCCCATGCCCGATCAATCTGCTCTGTGATATGTCGATGCAAGGCGGCCTCGTGAAAATTCATATAATCAGCCAGAGATTGACATATGGCAGGCTTTGCATGCCTAAAATTGCTAGTGTGATTTATCTAACTACAAAATGATTTTTTCTGACGTTTTCATCACCAAAATTGTCTTAATTAATGATTATCAACTCTGGAGAAATTAGTATAATCTATTTTGAATCGCCTCAAAATCTTTACTAAGCATACCAGAATAAGGCTGAGCCTGGTATTGATTCATGGACAGATTCTGCTTTATAAACAACACTCAATGACATATGCAATTCCAAATACATACACCTTTATAACCGAGTAAACAACGGCCCTGGGCGAACGCAGCGAGCCACAGAGCCATGAATTGAGTATCAAAGTGGCTTTGGTACCAACTTTAAATTGCTACTCTGAACTCATTTTGATGAGCTGGGGCCAATCTAACATCATGTAACTTATAAATAAATATATTAATTACATCTCTGTGATTCTTGAGTTTATATGTGACATATTGGACCTGAATTTAAGTAAAATACAACTACAATTCGCGGCGATATTTTTTGCATCAATCTTTGTGTGTGCGACATAGGCGACATTTATGTTAGGAGAATTCTTCCCCAATTGTGCCTGCTGAAAACCTTTTGAAGTAAATATAAACACAAAAACACGTGCGTCGGACCACGAATGCACATGCGTGATGACGTCATCGCTCGACTATGTTACCTGACTATAGATATTACCTATCTCACAAATAAATAACTGAAATATCAACATACTTTTCTTTTCTAACAATAAAAAATCCTCACAGATATCAGGCAAATATGGTAGTGAAGACGTATGCATTTGTAGGTAAGTCAGCGAATTGCGATTTAACCTTGAACTGGACACCAGTCCGTGGCAGAATAGCTGCTGTACACAATTCAGTGCTGTATGGCCGGTCAGCGCTAACACCTTTACAAACATTTAGTCTGGTGTGGTATGTCAGAAATATGCCTTGAAGTAAAAGTTTTTGTCCAGATTGATTGTATCTGTTTTACATTATTACGGGTCATATAAGCATTTCAGCAATGTTTCATATTTGCTAAATAAATGAATTAATCATGGAGGGTAATTGTTGTTGATTTTGTTTCTTTAAAATCCATGATGCACAAGAACAAATAAAAGGGGCACATTTGATTCATAACATCCTGTGAATAATATCGGCGAATATATCACAACCCTAATTGAAGGCGGTAGGGCCACTACCACAGCTGTTATTTGAGAGAGGCACAGCACACATTCAATGACTCAATTAATTTTCTTATACAAAATAAACAATCAGCTCACAACCACAAAGATGATTAGCTAGGTTCAGACAATCAGTTTCAATTTGAATGATATAGTGAGTGTGAAAGAGGATACAGTAAAAGTTAAAGGAGGTAATTGGTGTCAACTAGACAAAGGAATCATCGTACAAGTTTGCATTTTTTGGGGACACAAGATTTTAAAAAGCTTTGAAACCGAACGATTTCAATATTAAAAAAGAAATAATGTGTTGATATTATCTGTTTACCCGGGCAGCCCAGTATAGCCTATACATACCATTAAATTAAGAAATATTACATGTGATGTTTCATAATAGCAGTAGAGTAAAACACAATACATTTTGAATCAACCACATATACACTTGAATGTGTTTGCAGACATATGCTCAGTAGATAGATAAGTTATCAAGTACAAAAGCGGAGTAAGCACTGGGTGCTATGTCTAAAGATGTCTGTGAGATACTTCCACTTCGAATCATCCACGAACCAGTGCAGGCATCAGTAATACATGCAAAGTTGTCTCACGTGATCAGTAAATAATCTGGTTGGGCTCACACAGCTCATATAGGAGCATACCCTGGAAAATGTAACTGTGACCAGAGATCATTTGCCTAATAAAACTGGTTATATGTTGAGCTTGTAGGCGCAATCACTTCTCCGTGACAGGTGAGTTTATTATCTTTCTGCACGGGATGCACTACCATAGGAGGGCTTCTAGGTATAGATTGAGCCTATTATATATTGTATTCAAATACTTACAGATTATAAACACTAATGCCTTAACTGGGTAATTTGAAGCATAAGTAGATCAGAGAAGTCATTGCTCTTTTCCAGCTGAAAAGTAATATTTTTGCAAGGCGACAATGTCATACACAACATATTATGAGTAGGCAATGTGTATTCACCATCAGTAGAAGCTTGGCAAATATATGTGCCCATAAAAGCTATTTACTTTGTTGCAGATCATTTTTCATAGTGTCCAAGTTTGCCGATAATTCTGGCATATTTCTTCTTGAAATATGTTTTTTGAAAGCTTCGTACATATAAATTATTGCAGATGATCTAATATCGTTACCATTTATTGCTGGATCACATATTTGTCTATTGAGCAGGCATAATTTATGCAAAAGCATTCAAGTGTACCTCTTAAAATGTGGTTGCCTGGCGATGGCTTGTGTATCACTGTTTAATCAATCAATCGATCAATGAAACTTTTATGGCGCCTATAACATCAGCGGACCGAGCTCAGAGACACACAAATCTTTAGCGTGATCATGTGCATTAACCAGATCAAACTGAGGCCAAACCAGGTTCGTTAACAGGGAGCCTGGCTGCTGAGGGGCTAGGGTGGGAAAGCCAGGTCAAATAGGTGAGATTTAAGTAATTTCCGGAATGTTAAGGTTGTTTTGGCATTACGTATTGGCACAGGCATACGGCTGAACCAGATATATAGAAAGCTCTTGACCCATACTTAGTCTCTATACAAGGAACAACAAATCTATTTGTATTTGTGGAGTGTACATATTTTGAGCATTTTGGCCGAACAGTTTAGTAAGTCAGCCATATATGCAGCTTGGTTGTCTATTAGGGTTCGGAAAGTTATTGCGCATATTTAAAAACGAATGCGAAACTTGCCAACAGGAAGCCAGTGTAATCGTTTTAGAATTGGAACGGAACGACTATATCGTGGGACCCCGGTTACCACTCTTGCAATGCAGTTTTCAACGCGTTGAATCTAGCGATATCCTTTTCTGGCATATTGTGAACAAGTGAGTTACAATAATCTAACTTACTACTGAGGAGTGCCACTACAATTTGCTTGGCAAGATCTAAGGACAGACTTTTTCGAAATAGACGCAGGTCACGGATATGATAGAAGCATGCCCTACATGTTTGGAAAATGTGTTTTCGGAAATTCGGGCTACTGTTGCATACTACACCAAGATTTGTAGCTGATGTAGATGGATTTGTGTCTTGACCTATAATTAAGCATGGGAAATTATTCAAGAATTATTTTCCTCGTTGAAGTTTGGTCCCAATAAGAAGAAATTATGTCTTGCTAGGATTGAGCTTCAGCTTAGACCCTGTCATCCAGGCCGACACTCCCAATAAACAATGTTGGAACTTTTCAAGAGATTCCTTAGCGTTTAAAACTGATGGAGACATGTAAATTTGATTATCATCAACATAAAGATGATGTTTTATGTTAACACTAGAGATAATAGCGCTGATTAGTGTAGTGTACAAAGTGAAAAGCACTGGTCCTAGCACATAGCCCTGTAGAACTCCATATGATAATGTAACTTTATCTGACAGGATGTCTTTAATTTTTAGAATTATTGCTCACCCCTCTACAGATGCAGCAACCACCCTACGTGCACCCTCCCCCAACTGTTCTGTCATGATGAAGCATACTTGTAGTGTAATATATCTTCACTGGTCTGTGGAACTGGATTCACACGTGAACATATTATTATTTTAAAGAGCTTGTAATCTTCTCTCCTCAACATGAACAAGAAACAAAATGTAAATCAAAATGTAAATTAAACCTCTTTTTTCCTTTGTTGCTCAAAAGTGCTTAATTTTATTTTATTTTGTATGACTGATGCTGAAACAAACATTTCTAATGGTTAATGTTCATCGTCTGACCTATAGTTTATCGTAAAATTAAAGATGAACGCCATTTTACATTTTTTCTAATAAACTAATGACGTCATTTTAATTACTAAATGCAGCAAAGCATGTTAGAATATACTGTGCATAAGCACAGTTTCGAATACCTTGGAACCTAATCTGCCGTATTACGTAGTCTTTTTCTTGTTTTCCATTAAAAATTGTTGTTTATGACATTAAAGCTCACGTGCATAAAAAACGCTTTTATTTGTGTGTTGGCGGTAACCATTTTGACCTTGAAGGTCAAATATAGTTCATTTTGGTCGAAATACATGAGACATAAATCATGATCAGCTCTAAATCATGATCAACTCTAAATCATGCAGAACCAAAATTGTGCAATACTGTGTTACAAAATATCGAACAGAGGTGCCTCTGGCGGCCTTTATCTGTTTTGCTTATTTGAGGTGAATGACACCAAAGATAGAATGTTAACCGACACATTCGAATTCAGCACACCTAAAATATGTAAAAAGCGGATTTTTTCTTTATTCAAATGTCGAGCAAAATTCCATGTTCAATTTCAGCCCAGGCAAAATAGACATATTTTTTAAAAAGGTTGCAATATGCTCGCATTTAAAAATATGTATGCCATCTGCAAATCTAAATACCCATCAATTTTAAGCATATACACATCTGGGTTCAGAAAACATTAGTCAAATAATGATATGGCCAATATTTATGTGCGTTCACTGGAACGGAGATTTGATTATCTTTTATATTGTATGCACATGTAGATTGGTAACTAAACTATATGTAACAACAAGAGACGTTTGCGTGACCCTTCACCCCCTAATTCTAGACAGACTCGGGGGTACCCCCTATGAGGGGTCAAAACATATTGTCTGTCTACACTTTTTTGCTGTTACCATACCAATTCAAGTTTTTGGACATAGCAAGGTTTAAAAAAAAGTTAGTGAGGGGGAGATGTGGGAGGGTGCACGTAGGGTTGTAATAGCCCATAGCCCAGCAATCAAACCATAATTATGTTGGCTGACGGCGTTGTGAACGACATTCGGTCATTTTGGAATTTTAAAATTGTTGATAATTATGTTAATCTATAAATTAAAAATAACTAAGCATGAACCTAAACCTCATTGGCTGCTTGCTGTAATCCGCTTAAATGTCCCTGCTGCTCGCCAATTTAGTCCGCAATAACATACAAAAAATAATGGGACCCCACCCCTCCTAACCACCTGTCAAATGGTTTCTTTTTTTTGCAAAATACACATTATAATTTTATTAATTTTCCTCCTCGACTGTTTTAAAATGTTTATTTAAAATCAAGAAAATGAATTAAGCATCGTTATTGTTGTTCAGTTTGTACGTTAACACATGGTGGAATATAAAGGGTCCATTGATGAAGCATCCAACTTTCAAAAACTGTGAACAATTTGTTCATATTCGCGACCAAAAAATACCCCGAACGCATGTGTTTTATCGTTAATTTCTAAGACATACACATAGTTGATGGGCACCATTGAATTCCTCATACCCCAAAATATGGGTATAAACATCAAAATCTTGACCCAAGCCACGTTATGGCTATGATGGCTATTTTGAAAAGGTGTCATAAAACCAGGTTTAGGGGCTAAGTTGCTCCTCGATTGGTCAGGGGTAGAATACTAGACTTGGTCCAGTATCTTGATCAACGTGAACTGATATTTTAACCACTGTTTGCTGCTTAATGGTGGGTCAGTATTTTTAATTCATTTGAAGTCGGAATTGAACGCAATTATCTGCGTCAAATGACAAAAACAACATTTCTCTGTTTGTAAAATATACATGTCTCGAATATAATTATTGGATTTACTGAACACCTACCACTAACTAAGTTGTCAATCAATTTCAGTGGCATTTTGTGGCATGGAAATTGTTTGAAACAGTGTCAATACAGTCTGAGCAGCACAAGGTTTTAATAATTTTGTGCGTTGATTGTTTTACAGGGTGGATGGTGGACGTAACGGGTGATGTGGATACGGCTTTCTACATCTGTGGCGCAAGTGGCATAACAGATGGCATACTACTGACATGTAGATTGGTAACTAAACTACATGTAACAACAAGAGACGTTTGCGTGACCCTTCACCCCCTAATTCTGGACAGACTCGGGGGTACCCCCTATGAGGGGTCAAAACATATTGTCTGTCTACACTTTTTTGCTGTTACCATCCCAATTCAAGTTTTTGGACATAGCAAGGTTTAAAAAAAAGTTAGTGAGGGGGAGATGTGGGAGGGTGCACGTAGGGTTGTAATAGCCCATAGCCCAGCAATCAAACCATAATTATGTTGGCTGACGGCGTTGTGAACGACATTCGGTCATTTTTGAATTTTAAAATTGTTGATAATTATGTTAATCTATAAATTAAAAATAACTAAGCATGAACCTAAACCTCATTGGCTGCTCGCTGTAATCCGCTTAAATGTCCCTGCTGCTCGCCAATTTAGTCCGCAATAACATACAAAAAATAATGGGACCCCACCCCTCCTAACCACCTGTCAAATGGTTTCTTTTTTTTGCAAAATACACATTATAATTTTATTAATTTTCCTCCTCGACTGTTTTAAAATGTTTATTTAAAATCAAGAAAATGAATTAAGCATCGTTATTGTTGTTCAGTTTGTACGTTAACACATGGTGGAATATAAAGAGTCCATTAATTAAGCATCCAACTTTCAAAAACTGTGAACAATTTGTTCATATTCGCGACCAAAAAATACCCCGAACGCATGTGTTTTATCGTTAATTTCTAAGACATACACATAGTTGATGGGCACCATTGAATTCCTCATACCCCAAAATATGGGTATAAACATCAAAATCTTGACCCAAGCCACGTTATGGCTATGATGGCTATTTTGAAAAGGTGTCATAAAACCAGGTTTAGGGGCTGAGTTGCTCCTCGATTGGTCAGGGGTAGAATACTAGACTTGGTCCAGTATCTTGATCAACGTGAACTGATATTTTAACCACTGTTTGCTGCTTAATGGTGGGTCAGTATTTTTAATTCATTTGAAGTCGGAATTGAACGCAATTATCTGCGTCAAATGACAAAAACAACATTTCTCTGTTTGTAAAATATACATGTCTCGAATATAATTATTGGATTTACTGAACACCTACCACTAACTAAGTTGTCAATCAATTTCAGTGGCATTTTGTGGCATGGAAATTGTTTGAAACAGTTTCAATACAGTCTGAGCAGCACAAGGTTTTAATAATTTTGTGCGTTGATTGTTTTACAGGGTGGATGGTGGACGTAACGGGTGATGTGGATACGGCTTTCTACATCTGTGGCGCAAGTGGCATAACAGATGGCATACTACTGACATGTAGATTGGTAACTGAACTACATGTAACAACAAGAGACGTTTGCGTGACCCTTCACCCCCTAATTCTAGACAGACTCGGGGGTACCCCCTATGAGGGGTCAAAACATATTGTCTGTCTACACTTTTTTGCTGTTACCATCCCAATTCAAGTTTTTGGACATAGCAAGGTTTAAAAAAAAGTTAGTGAGGGGGAGATGTGGGAGGGTGCACGTAGGGTTGTGATAGCCCATAGCCCAGCAATCAAACCATAATTATGTTGGCTGACGGCGTTGTGAACGACATTCGGTCATTTTTGAATTTTAAAATTGTTGATAATTATGTTAATCTATAAATTAAAAATAACTAAGCATGAACCTAAACCTCATTGGCTGCTCGCTGTAATCCGCTTAAATGTCCCTGCTGCTCGCCAATTTAGTCCGCAATAACATACAAAAAATAATGGGACCCCACCCCTCCTAACCACCTGTCAAATGGTTTCTTTTTTTTGCAAAATACACATTATAATTTTATTAATTTTCCTCCTCGACTGTTTTTAAATGTTTATTTAAAATCAAGAAAATGAATTAAGCATCGTTATTGTTGTTCAGTATGTACGTTAACACATGGTGGAATATAAAGGGTCCATTAATGAAGCATCCAACTTTCAAAAACTGTGAACAATTTGTTCATATTCGCGACTAAAAAATACCCCGAACGCATGTGTTTTATCGTTAATTTCTAAGACATACACATATTTGATGGGCACCATTGAATTCCTCATACCCCAAATATGGGTATAAACATCAAAACCTTGACCCATGCCACGTTATGGCTATGATGGCCATTTTGAAAAGGTGTCATAAAACCAGGTTTAGGGGCTGAGTTGCTCCTCGATTGGTCAGGGGTAGAATACTAGACTTGGTCCAGTATCTTGATCAACGTGAACAGATATTTTAACCACTGTTTGCTGCTTAATGGTGGGTCAGTATTTTCCATTCATTTTTAGCCGGAATTGAACGCAATTATCTGCGTCAAATGACAAAAAAAATATTTCTCTGTTTGTAAAATATACATGTCTCGAATATAATTATTGGATTTACTGAACACCTACCACTAACTAAGTTGTCAATCAATTTCAGTGGCATTTTGTGGCATGGAAATTGTTTGAAACAGTGTCAATACAGTCTGAGCAGCACAAGGTTTTAATAATTCTGTTGATTGTTTTACAGGGTGGATGGTGGACGTAACGGGTGATGTGGATACGGCTTTCTACATCTGTGGCGCAAGTGGCATAACAGGTGGCATACTACTGACATGTGACATCGTAAAGTACATGAATGCCGATGGGGACAATTAACCCTTTAGGCCCCCCGATGCATTAAAGCGTCATTTTACATCTCTGAAAACCGACTTAATTTCCCTACAACTACGAGTTTTAGAACCAAAATTTTCATGAAACTGGTTCACCAATACGTGGTAATTTTCTTCAATTTTTAAACCACATCAAGTCATCTTCGTTCACTACATAATAAACATTGTCATCGTGTGTTATAGCTATACATGCAAGTAAAATTGTCCAACATAAAACAACAAATAAAAAATGATTACAATATCTGAAGAATAATCCCATTGCCCAAAATTAATCGCATCTCGTATTTTAAAGAAAATGAGAGAATGATTATTTTATTTGAAATGGTTTAATAAAACTTCGGTTCAAACCGTTAGCAGTAAGTTATCGTAGCAGTAAGTTATTCATAGTTGTTATAGTCTGGAGGCAGATATTGAAAATATAGCCTATTTTTCGAGCTGGCTTTCCCCGAGAGTGTAAAAGCTACAACCATGTTAATATCGTAAGCTCTGCCTAGGTCAATAGATATATTTTACCTATCATCAAGTGTCATGAAGTGTAAATTTTATTAAATTATTGTGTTTGGATCAATAGTCACCGCGTATTGATATCCGATAAATATATCAAAGTCAAGTACAAAGGAAAACATAGACTTCTAAAAAAATAACAGACTATAAACAAGTAAAATTATGCTTGATAAAAAACGAAAATCATTACAATGTATGTGACACGTCTGCATAAAATGACCTTGCGTATTTGTCAGAAAATGAGATAATCATCAGGAGTTATTGATATTAAAAGAAAAAAAATCATTATGTTTTGCACGTATACACGTCAGAAAAGCTCGAGATGCATCTGATTATCAGCTTACGTAAAGTATTAAAGTAAGACTTATAAGGGTAACATAGGAAATTTTGCGTCGATTCCGGAATTCACTGTGTCCAAGCTGAAATATTGTCCGCTCATAGTTAAATCAACCATTTTCAAAATGACCGCCGAGAGGTTCCCGTACCCAATTATAATCTTAATAAACGGCCTCAAATTCCATTCAAGCCCTCTAATATTATTAATCTATGAATGCACAATTCATTGCTGGCATTATTTTTGCTTTAATGCTCATATAAATCGTCGAAATTCCAAATGTCCAACAAAATGACTGCCAAATCATGCTTTATCATAACCTGCGTATCAGTGCAGCGGATTTAAGTAATATTTTGGGAGAATAATTGACATTGTTCTAAAAGCACCAAATTTGGTTCAGAGCTCCACTAGAGTATAGTGGAAGGGGAACCACCTTGTAGCTGTACTGTAGGAGGTTTATTCAGGGCATTTTCAACCCCCCTTACTTTTTTACTTAATTCAAGTAATTATTTAAACAAATATATATGTTTCACCGGAAATGTCCACAGGACTGTTTATTATTACTTCTAGCAGTTTATTTAATCAAAACAGGGGCGGAACCATAGCGCGGGAGGGGGACTCACACTCCCTTTTTCCACAATTTTTTATAGAAAGTACCCTAAATCGAGTAAAATGGTTCAAAATGTGATAAAAGCACCTTATTTTCCACAAAGCTGTACAATGGTATACTAATCTATATTAAAAGGGGAGTAACCTAGTAACTGTAGCGTAAAGGCTACGCTCAGGGCATTTTTACGCCCCCTTATAAGTATTTGAAAAAATTAAGTTTCACCAAATATATCTACAAAACTGTTTATTATCGCTTTTAGTAGATTATTTAATCAAAGCAGTGGTGAATCCATTGTGCATTTTTTCCGACAAATTATTATAATAAGTACCCTAAATTGAGTAAAATGGTTCAAAATGTGATAACAGCTGCACAAATGTACACTATTCCATACGGGAAGGAGAACCAATTTGTAGCTGTAGTATAAGGTCTTCCATCAGGCCATTTTTAACCCCTCCTTTTTTTCAAACAAAAAATTATTAATGGTATTCGCAGGTATTTCAATAAAAAACAGAGGCGTATCCGTAAGGGTTTGTGGAGGGGGGGGGGGGTCGCTCGCACATCCCTTTTCTGCCAAATTATTGTGAAATGTGCACTAAACTGGCTTAAATAAATACAAACAAAAATCTTTGGGGCGGCGAATCACCCACGTCATCCACAAATTCAAATTCAATTTTTACCAATATCTAAAAAAAAAACAATACTTTTTGTAGATCAGGGTCATCCTTCGATCCTACATTATGTTTTTTATGACTTTTGTATGTTTGATTGTACCCAGCATGTAGAATGGGGAATATTGTTACCCACTATTAGTTACCATTTTAGTGAGATATAATGGCAAACGCATTTCACACCTGTAAAAAAATATTAAAACGTGACGAGTGACGGCTCAGTCAGAAGTGGAACAGCTGATTGGGTAAAGTGGGATAGTTTATATATCTTTGTAGATCAATCGATACTAGAAATAATGGGCATTGTAAACAGGTGTAGGCCCGAATGATTAAAACAGTATATGAACACATTTACAGTAATAAATATACAGGTTATGAAGAAGTAGGCCTACTGGGCATTTACGTGGAGAAGTGGGACGTTAATAAAGATAAAAGTTAACCTAATTCCTATCATTACATATTGTCCCAGTTTCCCCTGTGTCTCCTAAATGTATAATACATCCACTACTATAATTATATAAGGAACATTTAAATTTTACAAACAGATAAAGAAGGTGGCAATGGTGCTCTAAGCACAATAAATATGAGATTCTGTGCAGTCATATTAAACTTGCTTTACATCACTAAACTGTAATATTGTCTGCAATTTGATTCTGAAAGAGGATGCTCCAAATAAAGATGAACAGTTCCATCCCGCGTGTGATTCAAACATGAGACCGAGCACAAACCTGGTCAAGCTTTTCACTCAAGTTTCCCACATCACTGCAATTTCTCTTGGTAATGATCTGAAATAAAATATGGGGACATAGTGTACTTCTACTCACACTCCAACACCCATTTTTCATTCTCCGATATAGATAAATAAACACATGCCTAGTCAAACTGTACAGTTAAATCAATTTATCTCTTCAAATGACCTTGGTTAGTGACCTTTAATAACCTCCGGTGACCAATCCCACCACTGCCAGCATCTCAATGTCTATTTGTAAGACTCCCACGGATAGGTAAACTTTCCAATGATACCAGACACAAACTTGGTCAAAGTTTTTAGTTAAATCACACCTATATTTTGAAATGACCTTGGATGATGACTTTAAATGACCTGTGTTGACCTTTACGCCACTACTGGTAACCCATCTTTCATTTTCCATACTCTCAGGTAGATCACCTTACCAAACACACACTTGGTCAACTGGTTTAGTGAAATCACCTTCACCTGTTAGCGTGATTTGAAAATTATGATCAAAAACACGATGTGTCAGCAATTTTGGCGGCCATCTTGAATTTGAACAATTTATATGAGCAGCAAAAAAAAAATTGTGCCGGCATTAAATTCTGCACTAATACAATAGTAGTAATATAGCGTTTGAATGTATTTTTAGGCCAGTTATAGTGATTTGATTTTTTTACAGAAACTTTGTGGCGCCCATTTTGAAATGGCTAATTTGACGGTAATCGGACTATATTTCAGCTTGGAGACAGTGATTTTCGCATTCTACGGGAAATTTCCAATAAGAATGAGGATGTCTCCATATTCTACTCATAATGTCCGCCTCGACCTTTTTATTGGCTTTGTTTCGGAAATGGATCGAATCTCGACTACATGTGACTTGACCGACTTAGGAGCATTATGGTGGATAAATTAAGTACCATGTGGCTGTAACCAACATAGGAACACGTATGGTGGATAAAATAGGAACTATGTGACTGTACAAACTTAGGAACATGTATGGTGGATCAATAAAACACTTTGTGACTGTACCAACTTAGGAACATGTATGGTGTATAAATCAAACACCATGTTGCTGTACCAAACATAGGAACATGCATGGTGGATAAATTAAACACCATGTGGCTGTACCAAACATAGGAACATGCATGGTGGATAAATTAAACACCATGTGGCTGTGCTAACTTAGGAACACGTATGTTAGATTGGTTAAGCACCACACATATCTTACTCGAAACAAATTCTTTGTAATTTGTACGGATGAGGAATTGATTTATTAATCTTATTTAGGCTGACTTCGGCAGTTTATGCTAATAGTGTCTTGAAAGTCTTTCTAACCATTTTGGCATACGCTAAATCCATTTCTCCGGACAGCGTCAAGCTGAGAAATTAGGTAGAAATGCCGAAAACCTGACGAGATAAAGCATATGAATTTTACACTGACTTTCTTATTTTTCTCATTTCTGTGTGCGTAAATCCTAAAATTAGATAGATCTCCAATAATTATTTCCAAGGTATCGATTATTACTTTTCCGTTCTTGCTAAATAAAATGTACATCACACTATAATTAATCTGTAAGCGGCGTCAACTGAATTTTGCAGCAGGTTTATACGTGGTGCTTCGATTGAGGAAAATGGCAGACGGATAGTTTGTGATTTACATTATATAAAGGTGTCATATCACCCCTTATATAGTATGAATAAATTTGTGACAAATAAATCAAAGTTGCCACAAGATGGGGCACAAGTGTTTTCTTATATGGGGTGATTGGCTATCATGTGACCCTATCATGTCACATGATAGCCAATCACCCCATATAAGGACATCATTATTCATACCATATAAGAAGTGATAGATGACCTTTAAGTTAATACATGTATGTGTTTCGCGGATCAAACATGTAAGTGGTCGTCATTGAACGATTTCTTGCTTTCACGTGTCATGCTGGTAAAGTATTTTTGACCACATTTATAAAATCCGCCATTATGATGGTATCCCGATGGATGCAATAACGTGAAAACATTCCGTTTAAGATAAGAGCAAAATTCTGATTCTATTATTGGATAGTTTACATAGTTGGCTCCAATTCTTTATCACATATTAGTTTGGTTCATCGAACGAACCCTTAAAAACTATTGATACCATCTATTAGACCATGGGCCAGAAATATGAAAGCCTCCCTCTCCCCCCCCCCCTCCCCCCTGGAGATTTTTGTAGACAGTGATTACTGAGAACAAATCAGGTTGTTTACATTTTTTTAATTCTTGAAAACGGGTATTTGAGACATTCAAAGATGGTAACCGTGCAACTGAATTTGAGGCATTTTGCGACAGATATGACAACGGGTAACTGCTGACAAGTTTGTATTTACCATCATAGCCGGCACTCTCAATGACATTGGTGAGATATTTCATGCCAAGAGATCATTGCAAAGTAGACAAGGTAAGACATCATTCATATATATATTTATGTAAATATTTAAAAAAATATATATAGCAAATGAAATATAGTTTACGATGGAAAACAAAATGTATAGGCCACTATAAAACTACCTCCATCCAGTTGATTGTTCCTTATATTGCTTTTTATGTGGTTTGTATATTCTACACAGATTAGCAGTTGTCTGTATGTTCACAATTATTGGATGAATTTGTTTAGAGTTCTTACTTAAATACACCTACTCTAGTATCGATTAATTACAGCGAGACGTCACGCGTAACGTTGACTATTTGCATAACACTATATGTCACACAACATATCAAAATGACAAGAATCAAGGAAGAAACCAGCTGTAATACTCTAATAAGCAACATTTGTAACATTTTACGACGTGTTCAATATTTACTAGCTCCAAATATATCTATGCATGTATTATATAAGTCATAGCCCTGATGGTTGTCCACGTGCTCCTCCTGGTACCACGTGATTGGAACTATTTTTATCACTCACTGTTAAGTTCTTTATCATGTATTTAGGTAAACTTATCAATCTTCCTATTTTGTTTCTGTGAGTTCACACTGACACAAGCTTTATGTCGAGCATATAAATTATCGAGCACATAATGACGTCTACAAAATTGAAACATGCCATATCTAACAGCCCTATACACACAGCACTATTATGATGCTAAACCTAGGTCATATATCTACATACTATAGATCAATAAAGTAAATTTGGATGTAACTTTCAGTATGTTTCCCTGTGCCATGCATGGGGCAAACATACATGTATTATTATGTATGCATGTAAGTTTGGCGTGGCACACTCAGTGAGCCAAATATATGTCTAGTCATTTTCATCTATCCAGTTGTCTGCTACCGGCAGACTCCTGGATATCACGTTTATGTGGTATAAGTTCAGAACACCCCTCCTCCCTGGCCAATTCAGGCAGCCCAAACAACCTGACCTGAGTGTGACCTCGACGCTACAGTCAGTAAACCGTGACGTCATAATGAATAGTCATGTTGCTCGCACCCCCTCCCGTTCGTACAGCTGTAAGGCGCACCTGTTGTCAAGGTCAGACTGGTAGTCTGACGGTCATACCTGATAGGGCAGGGTGGGTCTAGTAAGACATTTTATATCACAGCACTGGTATTTTTTTTTGTGATGAAGCCACCAGGATAATATGTCTGCCACGGCCGCAGATGTATTATATATACAGTTAGGGTGTCATCAACAGCTTAACACTGATCCACCAAGATGCACGCTATTCTCATAGTATATAACGTTACTGTTCTAAAAAAACTAAATAGTTTTGTCTGGCATTGCTATGTCTGATTGTGCGCCTAACAGTGTCTTTAAATATTATTATTCATCAGATTGCCTTATAAATGTAATGTGCATTAGGCACGATACATTTATAAGGCATGTGAAGTAAACAAGCTTTATTTTTACGGGCTGTAATTTAGTGATTCGATTTCTTGAGTTAATGTGTATGTTAATCATTTCATCAAAAATGTAATCCATTTAATTTTATGATTGAGGGGTATCTAATATGTAACCATTTTGTCTATGAACACTGTATCGGCCCTCATGTTTCATATCAGTTCAGCATTTTGGCTCGCTAACGTAATGTTATGTAGCATATGTTTGCAAATAAAAGTTAAAGAACATTCAGTTATGAGTGAATGTCACGCAACATTGCTAACGAGAACCACTTAAAAATATATATATTTACATAGTATGCTGTATCAATTCAGCAATTTCAGTAAATATTGTTTGTGAAATGATTACACTGTGTGATGCTTTAAACTGTTGCTTCCCTTCTTAAACGCAGCTCATTCATTCAGACAAACGTGAGCCAGGACAGACGTCGAACACATCTTGTAGTAGCAAAACATTTCTTTCTGTCGTAATGGTAATGTATTACTTACACGTCTAAGCAATATATTAGCCACAGAACAATTCAATCATAAAATGGATGATGACTTGAGGGTGGGGTTGATGGTGCATGGTGGGTTATTGAGAACATTTTCATTCACTCGCCTGAGTCATAGATCAGAGTAGCTCCGTCTGTCCAACATGAGAAAGCTGGGGTCAAACCCTATATTGCTTGTAGTTGAGGCCTCACCATGATCATCAGTGTCTTAGCATGATGCAAAAGCTACATTAGCTCTGCTGTTGAGCAGAGGAATCAGGATGTACAACTGGCAAACCGTTCAAAGATTATAGCTGGTAGAAGTGGATTATTATCATGGCGTACTTGTAACGTGCAACAGAGGCAATAGCACCTTATCACCTGCAGGTGGAGACACAAATACTACCACTAACAACCGTTCCTGTACCCAGACACATTTTGTAGGAAAACAAACAAACCAATATATGATGCTATAATCATGTTCTGGCTCACGTTGTGCTTGAATGAAACAAGCTGACATTTTATAGAAAGAAGGATGGGACAGGCCACCTGCTCCACAAATTTAATGAGTCATATCTTCACAAACTAAAGGGCCTGTCACACCTTGGCGATCAGCGTCAGCGATCGCGTAATGCACGAAAACATCAGCCGAACGCTGGCGAACGCTGACCATCGCTGGACCATCGTTATGCTATCGTCGTGTGCGTTTAGCGATCGTTGCTGATCGCAGATGAACGTTGATGAACGCTGAGAGGTTTAAACAGGTTCAAAACTCTCAACGCACACCAGCATGTAAGAGGAGATGCTAGATGAGCGTTGGGTGGTCGCTACTCGATCGCTCCACACGCTAGGGAAGCGTTACTCGATCGCTGTACACGTTACGGGAGCGTTACTCAGTCGCTGTACACGCTAGTGGAGCGTTACTCAGTCGCACATATTCATGATATATGTGAATAACACTTCCTGGTGCTGATCAATAATAACACATCTATGCAATAGGCCTTTAACACGAGAAGTTGTCCAATTAAAAGTAACTTTTACCAAAACACTGCTAAACTGTCTAACAAAACCTTGTTTGAAAATTTATCAAATTGTCTCATTCGTTAAGATATTTGAAAAGATAAATTTGCGCTAGATATCTACTAAAACCAATAATACTGCAGTAGAACGTTGTGGTTTTAAGAATACATCATGTAATCGTAACTGTGCGTTGTGGAACGTCAAGCACACGTTGATGGTCGCTCCACAGTCGTCTAGTGCGTTATACATGCGTTACGCATGTGCTACTCCCCCGCTGGCAGTCGCTGGTGATCGCTGGCGATAGAATCAAGGATTATGTGATGTGCGTTCTTCAGTCGTCAATCACGTTACTCTAACGCTACTCATGCGCTTATAAACGCTGGACAATCGTTCTGGATCATGAAAATCTATCAATCGCCAGCGTTTTCAATAATTTATAATATTTTTTTGTGCGTTACGCGATCGTTGACAGTGATCGCCAAGGTGTGACAGGGCCTTAACAAAAGACGTATGGGCCAACAGAGTGTCAGTGTGTGAGACAGATACAACGATACTGAGTTGTAAATTATCTTATTTTGAATCCTGCGTGCTACAATCAAACAAAAACATGGTATAATATTGGCGAAAAACTGGTGATATTTGATAGAGTAGCTTGATAACTTGTACATTTTAAAAATCGTTGCTCACATGATTGTGTTAATCACAATACAAGTAAAAATATCTTACACCAATCAAAAACTGATGCGTACATACTTATGTCAATATCGTCGTTATCTGGTACAGGTTTTCTTAATTAAAGTATCTCAGTGTTCTGGTAATGTGACGTGTGTAATGTGACGTGGTTTGTATGAGAAAAAAATTATGTATGAAGTTTAGCGGTAATTAAGTGTAAGTCGCAGTAGGTGGGTTTTAGGTGGTCTTAGACAATAATCCAAGAATTTGAAAAAATCTAAACGCCAATACATGTTTGTATCAGAAGAAGAAAGATTATTCAACCGTAAATACATGGTTTCGGGGACCTCCATTGAAATCAAGTATGGTCGCTGACATGTAGGCCACCCATTGGACAGCTCAGTTATTATGTAAATCAGGTACAGTATATGTGCGAAATGATTCAATATATACAAAGTGAACGAAGAAATTCAGTATGTGTATCAAGCTTGATGAGGAATACTATTGCAAGAGTACAAATTTAAATTAGCACAAGTAGTTGAGTAGTTGTCTATAATTTTGTATAGTGCAAAACCTCCTTAAAGTGGTGAGTTTTTATTTTTTGCATAATAGATGGTGGTGATTTATTAATAATTATTAAAATTGGCAGTTTGTAACGGCCACATGTCTTAGCAAAATCATGTCTTACATAAGGCTCGTGTATTTTATCAATATTTCGTTTGTTCATGAACTTCATAGCTAGGTGTCAGATCAAATAAAGCAAAGTGGACAGGACAGCGGTTTTGTTTGCCTTCAGTAGTGCCAAGTTTCCCCGATTTGGGCGTGGGATCTCCCGATTTTCTGACCAGAGGCCACCATTTGCAGTGAAAAAAAACAAAATTTCCCCGGTGGCACTCCCTTTTGGGCTTTCCTCCTTCTGGGCACTCTTGTGACCGGCTGCGGCGTCCATCCTCCCGATTTTAATACCCTCAGAGTGAGATTCTCACCCTTTTTTTCTTCCCAAGCTGGCACTACTGTGCCTTTGAAAGACAGTTTCAGTAAAAAATGTGGTTATGACGGCCATTTTTGGTTTTGCTTATTTGAAGGTGAATGACACCAAAGATAGAATGTTAACCGACATATTCGAATTCAGCACACCAACATTATGTAAAAACAAGCGCTAAAAAATAATTTGCACTCAAATGTCGAGCAAAGTTCAATGTTTTATATTTCAGCCCCAGGCTAAATCCACACATTTTCATAAAACCGCTGCATTATTCTCTCATTTAAATATATATATATATATATGTCATGTACACATTCAAATAACGCCCAATTTTAAGCAAATATACATCTGGGCTCAGAAAACATAAGTTAAATATAGATATAGCCAATAATTATGTTTCATTAGGTCGTTTCCATTGACCATGTTACCTAGCTTGTTTTGTTTTCGATGTTGATTATTTTTCTGTGAAACGCAGAGACGTCACCACTCGGTGAAAACAAAGTTATGTAACACCCCCTCCCCCATACTTCATTCTGTGAAACGCAGTGACGTCACTAGGTGAAAATAAGGTTATATAAGAACCCTCCCCAATACTTCACTGTATTAGCAAGCTCTGTGAAAAAAAGTCAATGACCGCCCACATCCCGTGGCACGAGCTGAACACTAGCCCGACACAGGTTAAACGTCTAGCCAAGCAGACACGAGACACTAAACCAATGACGGGTTGATGCCGGGCCAGCGTGACAGACGATGGGCCAACATCAACCCAACACCAGATCAATGTGTCATGTTTGCTGCGAGCTCCCCAGGAAGCACAAGCCACTCACCCATACCCGGATCATTGCATCATTGTTGGGACAGAGTCGCAGACGGTGGACCGACACTGAACCATCAATGGACCAGTGACTCGGGCTTGCGGGAGTGCCCGTTGTGCCATAATGAATACTAAATAGAAAGGTGTTTGAATTATTATCCAATAAATCAGTACTTAAAATGACTTGAATTCTATGAATTATTATATTTTGGAGTAAATATTTAAACGAATTTATACAGCCGCGGCTAGTTTATTGAACATATTATGTATTATTTTAGATATTATTCACTCTGTCGACAGCTGGTGTGGACAACACACCTGTCAACCAAATAAGAGTTATCATGATTATTGTCAGCACGACATTAATATTACTTCACTTCTTTCAGATTTGCTGTATGACACTATGTGAATCTGATGCTATACAACTTGCAATAAAGTGGTGCCATAAAGTACATGTGTGTATGCTTAAAAAGAGTGTTTTTATATTTATAAATGTCATTTATTTTATTTAATGAAAGAATATTGAAGCATTTTATGAAAATATGTGTATTTAACATGGGCTGAAATCTCAAACATGATTTTTTTCTATCAGAATTTGTGTGTATAATTTTTAATCCACTTGTTTTTACATAATCTATGTGTGATGATTTCAAATCTGTCTGATACCATTCTATATTTGATGACCTTCACCTACAAATTAGCAAAACACAATATGGCTGTCGAAATGTAAAGAAACCTTGGACAGACGTAACTTTTATTTAACCTCTAAATACAAGATGTCCGTCGTTTTTTATATATTTACTGTTACTATAAATATACCGCTAACCATGATAATATGATTTAATTGTAGTAAAAAAAATGAAAAAATGAAAAAATCCAAAATGGCCATGACATTCACCTTCATATGAGCAAAAAACAAAATGGCTATCAAAATGTCAATTAAACATCTGTTTTGTATTTGTGGCTCGAGTTGCTAAACTTATGGGGGTTTTATGATTTGCAGGCCGTAACACACATTTCTGTTTATGTTTATATTTCATCATCTGACCTATATTTCATCGTAAAATCCAAGGTGGACGTCATTTTACATATTTACAATTAAAATAATGACATCATTCTAAATACTGAGCACATAAAAACATGTTAGAATATACTGTGCTTAAATAGAGTTTCGAATGCCTTGTAGCCTAATTTGTCGTATTACTTAGTCTATTTTTTTTAGATTTCCATTAACAAGTGTTGTTTTTTATATTATAGTTCAGAAGCACAAAAAACGTTGTTTTGTGTATTGACGGAAACCATTCTGAATTTGAAGGTCAAATACACTTAATTTGTATCTAAAAACATGACAGATAAATCGATTAACACCAAATCATGCAGAAACCGAAAATTGTGCGTTAATGTACAACAAAAATATAGAAAATATGTGGTTTTGGCGGCCATTTTTTGTTCTGCTTATTTAAAGGTGACGGACACCAAAGATAGAATGTTAGGGACAGATTCGTATTCAGCACATCCAAATTAGGTAAAAAGAAGCGGGAAATAATCTGCATACAAACGTCGAGCAAAGTTCAATGTTTCATATTTCAGGCCAGGCTAAGTGAATATATTTTCAAAAAAGGCTGCAATATTCTCACATTTAAAAATATATATGCCAATCACCAGCCAGCCGCCGATCAGCCGCCAGCCAGCCGCCAGCCAGACGCCAGTAAGCCAGCCAGCCAGCCATCACGATTTGGAAAGCAAAAAGGCAGTAATTGCTTAATTGAAAAGTAAGCCGTTACTAACTTCTGGATTTTTACAACAGTGCATAGCCAGCCAGCCAGCCAACCAGCCAGCCAGCCAGCCAGCTAGCTCGATTTGCAAAGCAAAAAGGCAGTAATTCCTTAATTGAAAAGTAAGCATTTATTAAGTTCCAATTTTGTACAACAGTGCTTAGAAATATTCCAACAACAAAAACTAGTGTGTGTCAGCTTCTTTACTACAAAGCACTTTTTATCTACTTGTAGATTGTATAACTGAAATCGCATGATAAAGATTTCTTGAAGAGGGTGAAAAAATAAAGCTAATTGCCAGCTAGTTTTAAATCCCGCCAGCCAGCCACCATCCAGCCGCCAGCCAGCCGCCAATCAGCCGCCCGCCAGCCAGCCATCCAGCCAGCCATCCAGCCAGCCAGCCAGCCAGCCAGCCGCCAGCTAGCTTGATTTGTAAAGTAGACAGGCAGTAAATGCCCAATTGAAAAGTATACTTTTACTAACTTCTGTACAACGGTGTACAATAATTTTTACCTTTCTTTTGATAAGTTTAGAGGGCGGGGGCCCTAGGGTAGTGGTTAGCACCGCTGCCTTTCACGCCAGAGTTCGGGGTTCGGTTCCCAGTCTCGGCGGTTTGAAAGAAACAAAAAATGTTTCTTCCCCATCCACGTGTGAAGGTCAGTATTATGGGGAGCCTCCGTGACCGAGAGGTAGCGTGCTCGGTCTCAGACCGCCAGGGCTCGAATTTCGAATCCTGTGTCTGGAGGACAGTGTCATCTCAATCATCTCACCATCCTTAGGAGGTTCTCCTGGCCCAGTTTAGCCTATATGTGCACAAAGGTGGCCTAAAGCCCGATTCATTTCATTTTTATTTGACAAGTTTAGAAATGATTACCGGAGTGATATTTCTCATTGTCTTTCTTTTTCTAAGATATGCCCTAACCGTTCCAAGCCTAAATTACTATTTAATAAGTCATTCACTACAAGCCAGCAGCCATCCAGCCGCCAGCCAGCTTAATTTGTAAAGCAAAAAAGCAGTACTTGCTTAGATGAGCAGTAAACATTTAGTTACTTTGTACAACAAAAGCGATTATTTGTCAGCTTTTTTTATATATAAAGCATCTTTTATCTACTTGTAGATTGTATAGCTGATATCGCACGAAAAAGATGTCTTGAAGAGTGTGAAAAAAAACTGCCAAATACTTATAAAGCCCGCCAGCCAGCCGCCAGCCAGCCGCAGTCAGCTGCCAGCCTGCCGCATCTCAGCTGCCAGCCAGCCACCAGCTAGCCAACCAGCCAACCAGCTTGATTTGTACAGCAGTGCTTTGGATAATTCCAACAAAAAAAGCGAGCATTTGTCAGTTTTTTTTATTATAAAGCATTTTTTTATCTACTTGTAGATTGTATAGCTGAAATTTCATGATAAAGATGTCTTGAAGAGGGTAAAAAATAAAGCACTTTTTGTAAATCAAAAAGGCAGTAGTTTGAAAAGTACGCTTTTACTAACTTCCGGCTTTGTAAACAGTGCCAGCCGGCCAGCCAGCCATCCATCCTATCATGAATTTCATGATAAAGATGTCTTGAAGAGGGTAAAAAATAAAGCACTTTTTGTAAATCAAAAAGGCAGTAGTTTGAAAAGTACGCTTTTACTAACTTCCGGCTTTGTAAACAGTGCCAGCCAGCCAGCCAGCCAGCCAGCCAGCCAGCCAGCCAGCAAGCTTGATTTGTAAAGCTAAAAGGCAGTAGTTGCTTAATTGAAAAAAGGCCTTTACTAACTTTCGGCTTTGTACAAGAGTGCAAAGTCAGCCATCCAGCGAGCCATTATTTTCGGTCTGTCCAAACATTGGCTTCTAAATCATGAATATAACGGGGCGAACTTATTTTTCAATATTGACTCAAGGTAAAAATCATATTTGTTTTCGCAATCAAATTCTTCGTTGCACAAGAAAATATTCATACTTGAGCAGATCTTAAATTTTGTAGATACATTATGATGTATTAGCCTTGTCTTAAAGATGTAAGCGAATCTTGAATTGCTTTTAATTATGCGAAATTTTCAGTTTAATTTATGTCGTTTTTGTTCCAAAAGAGATAATGTAATTTGAAAATATGATATTGTCTATGGTGAATAACAAGTAATAAAACATCACTTGGAGGACAAGATTCACCTTAAGTCGTCCAATATACACGGCTCTCCCATATGTTAGCGAAAACAATCAACAATTCTAAAGTAGAATACTATCCACATGTTTTTTTTTTTAATATTAGGCCTAAATAATAAAACATAAATGGATGGCTACTCAGCATCACAGATAAAGTAAAAGTAAAAATTGAAAATATATCTCTGATTTGATACTTCTAATAATGTCTTCTAAATAGTCCAAGTATTTTTAGTCAGGTGATCACGATATCTGTAGTGGATCATGTGATATGAGAAAAAATAGTTTACAAAACAAATTTAAGGCGTTCGACTTGGCTTTAGCGTGGAAGTTTAAACGTTTGGAAAGCTTGTAGATACTTTAATTTTACAATGGTAATACCCCGTTCCCATATGAAATGTTTCGTCTGTGTCGTTTATACCATGTATTCACTTGACTGTTCAAATGTTAGTGTTCATCGTCTCTGGAAAAACACATATTTGAATAATGTTTTATTGCTGCTACTCGAAATGGATCTAGCATATGCTTTTCCCGCATGCCACCGACGTCATAGTTTAGTCGGGCATTACCCACGTTAAAAGTCCTTGACTAAGTGTTGCACACTAAAGTTCAAGTATTTGAATACATCCTTAGGAGGTTCTCCTGGCCCAGTTTAGCCTATATGTGCACAAAGGTGGCCTAAAGCCCGATTCATTTCATTTTTATTTGATATGTTTAGAAATGATTACCGGAGTGATATTTCTCATTGTCTTTCTTTTTCTAAGATATGCCCTAACCGTTCCAAGCCTAAATTACTATTTAATAAGTCATCCACTACAAGCCAGCAGCCATCCAGCCGCCAGCCAGCTTACTTTGTAAAGCAAAAAGGCAGTACTTGCTTAGATGAGCAGTAAACATTTAGTTACTTTACACAACAAAAGCGATTATTTGTCAGCTTTTTTTATATATAAAGCATCTTTTATCTACTTGTAGATTGTATAGCTGATATCGCACGAAAAAGATGTCTTGAAGAGTGTGAAAAAAACTGCCAAATATGTATTAAGCCCGCCAGCCAGCCGCCAGACAGCCGCAGTCAGCTGCCAGCCTGCCGCCACTCAGCTGCCAGCCAGCCACCAGCTAGCTAACCAGCCAACCAGCTTGATTTGTACAGCAGTGCTTTGGATAATTCCAACAAAAAAAGCGATCATTTGTCAGTTTTTTTCTTATAAAGCATTTTTTTATCTACTTGTAGATTGTATAACTGAAATTTCATGATAAAGATGTCTTGAAGAGGGTAAAAAATAAAGCACTTTTTGTAAATCAAAAAGGCAGTAATTTCTTAATTGAAAAGTACGCTTTTACTAACTTCCGGCTTTGTAAACAGTGCTCTGAATAATTCCAACAACAAAAGCGATCATCTGTCAGCTTTTTTATTATAAAGCACTTTTTATCTACTTGTAGACTTTATAACTGAAATCACATGATAAAGATGTCTTGAAGAGGGTAGAAAAATAAAGAAAATTGCTCAATATTCTTAAAGCCCGACAACCAGCCACCAGCCAGCCGCCAGCCAGCCGCCAGCCAGCCAGCCAGCCAGCCAGCCAGCCAGCCAGCCAGCCAGCCAGCCAGCCAGCCAGCCAGCCAGCCAGCCAGCCAACCAGCCAGCCAGCCAGCCAGCCAACCAGCCAGCCAGCCAGCCAGCCAGCCGGCCAGCCAGCCATCCAGCCAGCCAGCCGGCCAGCCAGCCATCCAGCCAGCCAGCCAGCCAGCCAGCCAGCTTGATTTGTAAAGCTAAAAGGCAGTAGTTGCTTAATTGAAAAAAGGCTTTTACTAACTTTCGGCTTTGTACAAGAGTGCAAAGTCAGCCATCCAGCCAGCCATTATTTTCGGTCTGTCCAAACATTGGCTTCTAAATCATGAATATAACGGGGCGAACTTATTTTTCAATATTGACTCAAGGTAAAAATCATATTTGTTTTCGCAATCAAATTCTTCGTTGCACAAGAAAATATTCATACCTGAGCAGATCTTAAATTTTGTAGATACATTATGATGTATTAGCCTTGTCTTAAAGAAGTAAGCGAATCATGAATTGCTTTTAATTATGCGAAATTTTCAGTTTAATTTATGTCGTTTTTGTTCCAAAAGAGATAATGTAATTTGAAAATATGATCTTGTCTATGGTGAATAACAAATAATAAAACATCACTTGGAGGACAAGATTCACCTTAAGTCGTCCAATATACACGGCTCTCCCATATGTTAGCGAAAACAATCAACAATTCTAAAGTAGAATACTATCCACATGTTTTTTTTAAATATTAGGCCTAAATAATAAATCATAAATGGATGGCTACTCAGCATCACAGATAAAGTAAAAATTGAAAATATATCTCTGATTTAATACTTCTAATAATGTCTTCTAAATAGTCCAAGTATTTTTAGTCAGGTGATCACGATATCTGTAGTGGATCATGTGATATGAGAAAAAATAGTTTACAAAACAAATTTAAGGCGTTCGACTTGGCTTTAGCGTGGAAGTTTTAACGTTTGCAAAGCTTGTAGATACTTTAATTTTACAATGGTAATACCCCGTTCCCATATGAAATGTTTCGTCTGTGCCGTTTATACCATGTATTCACTTGACTGTTCAAATGTTAGTGTTCATCGTCTCTGGAAAAACACATATTTGAATAATGTTTTATTGCTGCTACTCGAAATGGATCTAGCATCTGCTTTCCCCGCATGCCACCGACGTCATAGTTTAGTCGGGCATTACCCACGTTAAAAGTCCTTGACTAAGTGCTGCACACTAAAGTTCAAGTATTTGAATACACGAGGGACTTATGTCACCGTTGCGTTGTTAATATGAGTTTGTAGTTGAAACAGCTAGGCATGAAGGTCAACAACTTACTCTAATTGGCGTGATTATAAATACTACGAAAATATACATGTAATTTTGAACGGCACATCTATGGTATGCCTAGTTATTTGACTAGTAGTTGGTGCAAGGTACGACACAAGAACAAAACAAGAAGGTAACACTAATTATATTCTCATTTAAAAAATTACAATGTCCGTTTGTGAATCAGCGTGTAAGAGGTCACAAGCATTCACAGAATTTTAGAATAATTCTCTATAGGACAGTGGGGAAGACGATGAAGTCACTTTCTCTATAGTTATATCGGAATCCCCGAGAAACCTATTACTTGAGTGATGTTTCTGGTCATATTTGAAGTGGAGAAATATATCTCAGAGCGTCACATGTAGAATGTGAGCATTCTGTGTTGAATAGCTGCATACCAGTACAATGAAGTAGTCTAACCACATACCATTTTCATACATTTGTCTATGGGTTATATATTCGTTTCTAATAGTATTCTTGGAAGCGTAACTTTAAGAGTGAGGCTAACAATAATTGTAGGTGTGTCTGAGGTAACACGTGAGGTAACAGGTGTGTCTGAGGTGACACGTGAGGTAACAGGTGTGTCTGTGGTAACACGTGAGGTAACAGGTGTGTCTGAGGTGACACATAAGGTAACAAGTGTGTCTGAGGTGACACCTGAGTTAACAGGTGATATGTGTGATGATAATCCAGGTATGTAGGACAGCTCCATCACATATTCCGTGTGAAGCTTCCCAGCATAAGCCACACACAGGCGGCGTCAAGCAGGATCCAGACAGATACATGTAGGATCTATGTCAGTGATCAGGTGCCCGTCATGTTTGCCCTTCCTCCTCACCCTGTGGACACAGTGATTGTGAAGGTCAGCCACCAGTAAATATGTGCCGTCATCTATCATGTGGTGAGGACGTACATCTGGCTGGTCAGTGTATGAAAGAGCCTCGTCACCAGCACTGTTAACCCACAACAACTGACAAGGAATAGGATGACCATAGCTGATCACATAGCCATCACACTGGCCAATCAGCGCCTGCCATGGATTCACGTCACGTGACAGCTGTAAACACGTCACGTGTTGTCCAGGGTGACTGTAAAAATAAACACAGTTGTTCTTACAGTCAGTCACCACAACTCTCTCTCCTTACCTATCAGTACTTACTCCATATGGCATGTACTGTAGCTTGTGGTGTCGGGGCTGACCAAGCTTTACGTCACTTGCCTGCTTCTCTGTGGTCAGCCACCACAAACACTGACCTGTATTATCACTAATGACCAGACTGTCTATCTCACCCTGAACTAGACACATGCCATATGGGGTGTGCATCTTGCTCTTATTTTTATGACAAAACATTTGAACTGATCTAGTTAACTTCCCAGTATCATCATACACATACAACGTGTCATGCCACGAATGAATTAGAAACATTTGATCATGGTATGACACCATACCTCTAACATCATTATCACACTTGGTGGGAAATATGTTTAACTGTTGGACTCCCTGGTCATCATCATGATCATGAGTAAGAGACTGAGCAGTAACTGTGGTCAGCTGTTGGTCACTTTCTACTTTAACCTGACATTCCTTCACCAGCATCACCCTCTCCACCTTATCTTTTACCTCCCAGTCAGCCCAGGTGACATCCACATTCCACTTTAGCTCCAGTACTGCCTTACCCACCTCCTCCTCTGCTTTCTTCAAAAGTGACCTTACGTTCGTGTTTAAGTCATATGCCGACCCCTTAGACAAGTGTTTACCATACAGCTGTATACTCTTTAATTTAGCCCATTTAGTTTGCTGTTCATCCAGGGTTTCAGAAATCATATTCTCTGATTGTCTAGTATACTCATCTATACTAGCTAGATGACGCTCGACGTGTTCCCCTACATATGCATTCACATGTCCCTGGATGGCCATGTAAGCAGCTAATGTTAGCTGCTTTATCTTCCTGCCCTCAATCTTGACCTTGGTAGCTTGTTTCTGGGTCACCTTGATGACCTTGCGGATATGTTTTAGAGAGTGCCCAGTTAGAGCTAACACATGATTTAAAATACCCTTTAATTTATCCATCTTGTCTTCACAAAATATATCTAGCAGCTTAGATGTGTGTTTAGGACAGAATGGCTGGTTTTGTGTTGTAGTCGCAAGACTTATTATCATGGTATTGTGCTTTCTGGCGAACTTGCTGTTTTGATGAGAGAGTTCACATTGTAAATATCACATGCATCACAGTGAACAGTGGCCGGCTGTGAGCATTTATCCGTGTCTAATGTACAGAGCTGTATGATTCCTGTATTATTGACTCTTAAACTTGTTTGTCCTTGAATATCAATTTCACCTTGTCCTACTATATCAATTAAATTACCATTAAATATGTTTTTAGGCAAGCCATGTATTCCAGCTGTCAAGAGATGATAGGTGGCACGACAAATAGGACAAGGGATGCTCGCCTTCGTCCTCTGATGCTTTATTAACTTTTCCAGACAGAGGAGACAAAACGTGTTTTGACAGGGTAGAACACGTGGATCTGAAAATTGTTCTTGACATATAGAACACTCTAACATCAGGTTGATTGCGGCCTCTGCCATGGCTGATTGCTGAAAATACACAAGCGTGGATGGTATTAATGACAGTCAATGATAACATCAGGTTGGTGACGGCGCCATTCGTGATATCTCTAAACACACAAACGAACAACTTTAAAAATGGTGCAGTAATTAAAAAAAAAAACGGATCTGTATTGCGACAGCTTATGTGCCATGCTATGGACGTTACCTCACTGTCGATATAACCGGACATTAATATGGATGTTTACAGAGGCGGGTGTCATATTCACTGATAAAAGAGGTTGACTATTTGCTACACGAAGACTGTAGTGACATTATACTCTGACAAACCAAAACGTGAAATCAGATTTGTAATAATGTAAGAAAATGAGGTTATGAGAATATGATCATTGATTAATTTTCACCCACTTGAAGTTGTGGATCGCGGTAGCGAGACACAACTTTAAGTGGGTGAAAAAGTCACTAGATAAATGTCATTACCCAGAAAACACGACATAGTGACTGAAATGATGGATTATTGTTGGCCCACTGTCTACGACACTGGATTCAGACTCTGAATGAGAATACAATGTTCAATTTATGCTCTCGAGCTTAAGCACTGCTAAAGTATTCTCTCTTCGTACGATTCTCTAAAGAGGCTTAATACCAGAATTTATTCTCAGATAACACGATGCCTCCACACAGTATTGGTTCAGCGTTGGCTGAATGTTGGGCCAGCGTCGTAGACGGGGGCCAGCTCTGCGCCAGCATTGGAAATACAGCATCTAAAAGGGGGGTAAATACTCACAGTGAAACAAGATGACAGACGAATCCACATATGTCTACAAGATGATCAGCTCTACCCGTATGTTTTACGGAGAGCACGTGTCAATCCCGTTAGATGAGATACCTAATATCCTTGGCTGTGCAGGTCAACCAGCTCGATCAAAATTAAGCCAGTATTTTGTCAACCCCTTGTCTCAAGTTAACCTTATATCCCGGTTTATTATATACCTATGCTGCTGTTATTTGCCCTAATACCATAGTTTCTGCCCTGTGCAATAACAGTTATTTTAGCTGGCGTCGTATTGACTAGTTTCTACTATTTGTCATAATCCATGGACAATTAGGGCAAATACTGAAATTATACTTATTTGACTGGGTTTTTCGTATTTGCCCTAGTTTGGCGTTGTTATTGACTGTTTAGCGTTCGTATATTGACCTCATTCAAGATCAGGGACAGTGGACATTTCATTCGCTGCCATGTTGATTCCGCGCTCACTTACGATGGGAAACTATTAATAACGTGGTGATTTGTATTCCGATTTATTCAAGGTTTATGTTATGTTATTTTCTATGATGTAATCTTTCAATGAAAACACATTTTTAGGCTTCTGCTTGTGTATCTAGTCTATGCTTAGTTAGCCATGTGTTAACCAGTAGAACACAATGTCTAGCCCTACATCAGCCAGCTAGTAGGCCAGTTGATAACAGTCCGTTAACACTGTGAAGCCTGTAGACACGCGACGTGTGCGTTATAAGCGTACATTCAGGCGTACACCCCCTGCTCACTGCTATCAGATATGCGGGTGCTGGTCACGGGCTACAAACATGTTGTAAGGTGTAGCCTACATGGTGTAGGGGCCTAGGCCTGTAGTCTTCCCTAGGCCTCTATCATGTATTATGTTTAAAAATTCATACCTGTCATCGGTAAGCTACAGGTAGGGCCAACATAACCTGGCCTATAGGCCTATCATGAGTTTAAAACTATCAGTAGGCCTAGTGGCCAGGCCTAACGTTAGAGATTTAGTCTTTAGATTATGTGAGGATGTATAGTATAGCCCGGTTCCTGAGGCCCCGCAAGAGCGAGTTGACCCGACCAGAGATCAACAGATCAATGGTCACCAGTGGGACGAATGGTGGGGTAGGCCTACGTTATAGAAGAAGAATTAGGAAGGCCTATTCAGGTGACAAAACAGAATTACAAGGTATATAATAAATACAACATTACCCTTGTCTTTCAGTATTGGCCCTATTATTTTGTCTCAGTTGCCGTATTTTTGCCTCGGCCTCCGGCCTCGACAAAATACTGGCCACCTCAACAAAATACTAGTGCCAATACTGAAAACACCGGGTAATATTGTCTATATACATAACTCCGATCCAACGGTCAAATTCACAGATAAATCTGCCGGTCATTTCCACCTTACTGGTATATATATATATATATATATATATATATATATATATATATATATATATATATATATATATATGTATATATATATAGCTATCAAACCTGCTGGTTTATGAGTTTACATTGATGTATCGTGGAAACAAGCTACGGCACTACGATTCCGATGACGATTATGCTGTGTATGCTCTCTCAGTGTGAATGACGAATCATGCATGAAAATATTCACAGCAAATAAGACACGTTCACATAATGCTTGTTTAATATTGGCCCAGCGTCGCAGACGGAGGGCCAACATTAGCCAAACATTGGGTGAACGTCTCGTGTTTGCAGATCTCATCCAATCGATGAATCAGCGTTATTTGTAATGGATCACTGCTAAGTCCCAGCAAACGGAAGACTTCAACCAATGTTGGTTTAGTGTGAGGCCACCGTCTACGACGCGGGCCCCACATTAAACCAACATTGGACGACGCGGGCCCCACATTAAACCAACATTGGTTCAACGTCTTGTGTTTGCTGGGCTGTGGATGTACCAGCAACACCGAGACGTTCGCCCAGTGATGGATCAATGTTGGCCATCTGGGTAACCGTATGGTTACAGGTCGTTGGTCCTACGGGCCATTGGTCCTACGTGCCATTGGTCCTACGGGTCATTGGTCCTACGGCAGGGAATAATTTGTCTGGTAAGTTGAATCAATGTTGGGTTGATGTTGAACCGACTTCGTAAACAATTGACAAGCATTATGTTCTTTCACCGACTTCGTAAACAATTGACAAGCATTATGTTCTTTCACCTATCCTCACCATTGAAAAACAACCCCTAGAAGCCAGAATGTATAATGATCTAGTCAATTATTCATTATAATCATCCTTATGCGCAAATAATTGAAACTTAAAATCTAGAGTCTTAAATGTACTTCATTATCTGGGTTATTTCATAGTTATTTCAAGCTAAAACTCTTGTAGAAACACCCAAAATAAAATAATATTTGCAAATTAAACTATTCCTGACATATTTACTGGACAATCATCTAAAAGCGTTAAAATTAATTTTCTATGTCATATACTTTATGTCATCACTAATAACACATACATGGAATCAGAGTATATTTTCCTTGCGATTCTATTAAACATAATATCAGCCACAATCTAAGGCACCATCCCATCCCCGGTGAGATGATCGTGAACTGCTCATGAACAATCATGAATAGCTCATGAATGTTCGTGAACAAAAAACTATGAACGTTCATGAACGTTCATCAACGTGTTCATGAACGGTTCATGAAAATTCTTGAACAACACATGAGACTTTCATGAAAGTTCATGAGATCATTTATTTATTTATTTTATTTTTTTATTTATTAAGATTCGCCAAATACACAGTATACATTACTTTGTTCAATGATAACAAAAAATAGTTATGATAATACTGTTGGCTGGGACATGGCATCAGGTATGTGATATCTATGCTAGGCCTGTCCCATAACCAGATAACAATGTTATTAAAGTATGTGTACAGCAATTATGAAAAACGCATTCCAGCAAAACACGAGACGCCCATCAAACGCCGAATCAATGCTGGCCCACCGTCTACGACGCTGGCCCAACACCGACTCAACACCAGGTGAACTTCCCGTGCCTGCTGCGATGTGTCAAAAAGAAAAAGAGAGAAGTGTTTCATGCCTGGCGACATCGCGGACAGCGACAAACGGTAACCCACGTGCAAGAGTTGTCAATACCATAGGTCGTGGTCAACATTACAATGTAAAAATTGTATAATAGTTTCTTAAAAGGTTTGACAAATCTATTGCGGCAATTAATTTGTTTTATTGTGTTCGGCAGGATATTCCACATTTTTACTACCCGATTAGAGAAAAATAGCCCAGCCAATTCAGAATTAAAGCGTACAGATCTTAAAGGCAAGACCTGTTGACCTAGCCTAGTTCTAGAGGTGTCAGCGTTATAAAAAGAAAGAATATGTCTAATATCTATATCTATGAAATTATGTAAACATTTTTATAGAAAACACAAGTCGTTGATATCTTTTATAAAAGACAAAGGAAGTAATTTGGTGTTATGTAGTCTGGTTGGGTAATCCGACACATAATCATTAAGAATATATTTCGTGGCTTTACGTTGCATACGTTCAATCTGGTTGAGATCTGTCTTGCTACAGGAATAAACAATTGATGCGTAGGCAAATAACGGTTTAACTAAAGTTGTATATAGGTGTAGTTTGACTCTATATGGAGCATTGAATCCGACTGTACGCTTTATCAGGCCAAGCATCCTGTTCGCCTTGCTAATTTTAGTGGCAATATGACTTCTCCAGGTTAAGGAAGAATTAATTAGTAGTCCTAGATCATTAAACTCTTTAACATATTCTAAATGAATGTTATTTAAATGGTATTAAAAATTATGTTTAAACGATCTGGCTATTGTGAGGACTTTGCACTTGGTACCATTAAAGAAAAGCTTCCAAATATCACTCCAACGTGTAAAAATATTCAAATCGTTTTGAAGGTCTACACAATCCTGCATTGATTTAATTTCTCTTCCAATTTTTGCATCATCAGCTTATAGAGTTTTAAAAGATAGATTTGAAATATTGTCCGCAATGTCATTCACATATAATATAAACATTAATGGGCCAAGTATTGACCCTTTGGGGTACCCCAGATCTAACGGGTAGTTTAGTAGACATGCTACCGTGAATTAATACTCGCTGGTATCGATTATTTAGATAACTATGGAGCCATTTGAGCAGCGTCCCATTAAAATCGAAAGTCTGAAGTTTATGTATTAAGAGATGATGGGGAATTGAATCAAAGGCTTTTGTAAAATTAAGATATATAACGTCAGTTTGGCCACCATAGTCTTAAATTTTTGAGATTTTGTCGTAAAAAACATATAATTAAGATTCTGTTGAGCTTCGTTGGACAAAACCATACTGGTTGTTAGAAATTAAATCTTTGATTTCTGGATAAATTATGTTGCAGATTGCACGTTCAAAATTTTTGCTTAAAATACTAAGTAAAGATATAGGCCTTTTATTTTCGCAATTAGTTCTATGACCTTTTTTTAAAAATGGGACATATATTAGCCATTTTCCAGGAATTAGGAAATATGCCAGCTTGCAAAGATATGTTTAACAGTTTGGTAAAAGAAGGTGCCAGTTCCTTAGCACAATTCTTTAGAAATACACCTGGAATGCCATCCGGCCCTGTCGCTTTGCTTGTGTCTATATTATGTAATATAATGCGGACTTCAGCAACTGATAACTGTAGAATTGATAGATTAGGATTAGTAAAACTATTTATGGGAGGAAGGTTATCCGTATTATGGACGTGAGTAAAGTTTGAATGAAAGAAATTGTTAAAATAATTCGCTACAACTTCAGGTTCGGCTGAAGTATTACCCTGAAATTTCATTTCAGAAGGGATATGTTTACTTTTTGTCTTTGGTCTTAAGAAGCTCCAAAACCTTTTGGGATTAGTCCTTATATCATCGAGCGAATCCTCAGTATATCCTCAGTATTTATTGTATTTTTGATCTATCATGTTCCGGAGACTGTTTCTGAGTCGACGGTATTTAGCCCAGGCACTCTGGGTGTTAATTCTCCTAGCCCGTTTGCTGGCTGTCTCTTTCTTTTTGCTCAGATTTATTACCTCACTGTCAATCCAAGGGGGAGAATTAATGTCACGAATAATGCGACGGGGTTCAAATGTATTTAATGTTTCTTCCAATTTAGAGACCCAATTATCACAAATACGATTAATGTCGGGTATACCCACTGAGTCACTAACTATGTCAATGAGATCAGCGTTAGTTAAATATACCTTCACTTTAGTCCAATCCACATTCCTATAGTCAAAAACTGATCTAGTCAGTTTATTATTTTTAAGGCCACTAGCCTTGATAGAAAAATTTATAAGGTAATGATCCTATGGAAATAGGTCCTGTTCAACATCTATATCCGTAATTAAATGGGGTGATGTAGATAATATTAAATCTAATCTGTTACCATTTTGATGGGTTGAGCACATAACTATATGTTTTAAACAGAATTCATGGAATATATCATAATAGTACCAGTAGTTATTATTATCCGTAAGCGCAACATTCAAGTTCATGTCAAAGTCTGGTAAATTAAAATCACCGATAACAAGAATGTTGGCGAAACCTTCTTCTCGTATACGACGGAGACAGGTTTCTAAATTTTCTGTACCATTAGATCAGGTCTCAGTTTTGAATAAATACTCGTGTGGATAGCTGTTAAAACGCCACCGTACCCTCCACGATCCTTTCTATAAATATTAAAATCAGCTTCAGGTAATATTTCACAGTTTTTGATATCTTCTGTTAACCACGACTCGGTTACTGAAATAATTTTTGCTTGTTTTAATTCTACGAGTGATTGAAAATCTTTTAATTTATTATGATTTTTTGAAACCGACTTTAAACTTCTAGTATTAAGTAGAAACGCGTTTATATAATTAGATGGGCCTGGATTACGCTCTATATCTCCGCTGAGTAACAAGAGTGTAAATAACCAATACAAAATTCCCACCCTACAAAGAAAACTGATGATAAGGTAGCCATTGAGAATTATACCAGGCTTACCACGACCCGATATGTACGAATACGCGCTCTATATGTTACAATATCAACAGTCATGTTTATAGTTTAGAGTTAGGGTAGAATTAAAACATACATAGAGCGATATCACAAGATTAATAAATTGTTCTTTACAGTGTGTGTTATATATGAACACACTGCACACATTTCGAGGTCGAGTGCAAAAAGTGAAAGCACGTGAAAAATTGAGCTAACCCCAATCGACTTATCTTGAACATAATTATTAGCCAATACTTATAAAATAATAACAAGTGTGTACAAGCACTGGTCCAGCCAGTGAACTTATTCTGTTCATGAACTCTCACTTTGTTCATGAACATGGGTTGTTCATAAACGGTCATGAACTCAATTAATTCATGAACCAGGGCTAGTTCATGAACGACCATAATCTCAAAAAAATCACGAACCAGATAGTCAATGAACATTCATGAACGTTCATTAAATGTGTTCATGAACTATTCTGGAATGTTCCTGAACAACAAATGAGACATTCATGAACTGTCATCTCAGTTTATGAACGGCCATAAACTCAAATAATTCATGAACCAGATAATTAATAAACATTCATGAACGTTCTTAAACTGTCCACCTAGTTCATGAACGGTCATAAACTAAAATAATCCCTGAACCAGATAGTCCATGAACATGACCGTTTATTAAATGTGTTCATGAACTACTCACGAGTGCTCCTGAACAACAAATGAGACGTTCACGAAATTGAGGTTGTTCATGAACGACCAGGAACTCAGATGGTTCAATAATGAACCAGATAAGCCAGCAACACTTAAACTAAGCTCACGATGTTGACAAACTAAGCTCATGTTGATGTTCATGAATGTTCACGAATTGTTCATGAAAACTCAATAACTTTCAAGTCTTTTGACCTGTAAAATACATATAGTATTTAGATTGGGGACTATATTTTTCTGAGGCTACTTCTTACCTAAATAGAGCAAGCTAATTAAGCTTCATTTTGTTAAATATAAAAAGATATCTCCTAGAACTAACGGCCTGAGTACTGTTCTCGCAGGTACTCAGACCTAACTTGCCATGTTTAAATTTGTGCCCGTCACATTTTTAATCTACTTTCTTGACAAAAAGTTTGAACATAAACATACTCATCTTATGTTGACACATCCAATACATACTCGTTTATCCGAAGCAGAAAATGTCAAATGTCAGAATATAGTTTTTGTCCATAAAAAAACACATTTAATCACCATAACAAGCTTTTAAATTTCCCCCAAATTGTCAAGCGTGTGTACAACGAGTGTACACGTCACATGATGACGTAGTCGATCTGCTACCGGAGGTCACGCGCGATTCTATTGCTAAGAACACAATCATTGTAGTACAAACTCAAACACACTAAATACAGTTACCAGCATGCTGCTATGCTTAAGCATGTATCCAAATTTAACCCATTAAATATGGTGACCTACAGTTCTTCATGAACTAGGCCTACATTGCCTGCACACAAATAAAATACCTAATGCGCAACACCAATAAAATATTGCTGTCTAAAATATATCACATAGGCCTGAGCAAAGATGATTATCCGTTTTTTTTGGCTAAATCGTACCAATTGCTACAGGAACCCAGCCAACATTTAAAATGTCTGCATGATAAAATAGGGTACCCACACTCTACGGTCACTGGTCAATGTTTAAAGAAGTCAAGACAGTTTAACCTTTTCACAACTACATTCTATAAACACCCTTTTAAATTAATTCACACAAACATAATGTTTGCAATAACTGCATGATGCAATAACAGAGAAACGATCTGGCTATCGGGTGATATTGGCCTAAAAAATTATAAATTACATAATCATGGTAGCTATGAAATATGAAATTGTGACAGGAACTGACCATTTATATAGGGTGGTCACAGGCAATTTTGTTTATTGCTATATTTATTATGCCGTCACACATCAGAAATTGCTATGATTGAGTTTGAATGACTATCATACGTTTATGGAATGACTATAATTATTAGCATCGTGGCTTACCATGGGTTTGATTATTTAATTTATAACTTTTTTAACCCAATACTAACTAGACAGCCGGATGCTTTCTCTCTTATTGCACCATGATGGGGTAATACGATAAGATGAACCAATGATGAGGTAATGCTGGACCAAAAATACATTACATTACAAACGTTGGACCAGCGTCACACTATAATTGGGACAACGTCTCGTGTTAGCTGGGCGTCACCTGTTGTTTGTAAACAATGAACATGCATACTTGTTTATACGGGCGCATCAACCCCTGAAGTACCAAGGGGAAGAAGTCAATTAAAAAGTATTGATAACTAGCCACCAAATTATTGGATAAAAAATACAAGTAAACCTCCGTCAATGCTTATTTTCGTGATTTTTATGATGTAAAGTATGTATTGTTTTTAATAGTATAAATGTCATAATTACTCGTCGGAATATGGTAAAATCATACTTGATTGATGGTAAAAACCTTAGGTCCAATCCCCAATACCGGGGGACAATACTGAGAGCGATTTCACGTTTTGGGGAGAGTCGACCATCTTATTGTACATGATTATTGGTCCTAGTTCAAGAAGAACTGTAGGTAGACACTGTATTTAATGGGTTACATCTGGATACGAATTTGAACACAGCAGCATGTTGGTCACCGTATTTGGTGTTGCTAGTAAATATTTGCTTACAATATTTTGCGATTGTATGCATAAGTACAAGGGTACATGTAGGTCTTGAACTGTCACTATACCTGAGTTTGTACTACAATGATTGTGTTCTTAGCAATATATATGACCTCCAGTAGCAGATCGACCACGTCATCATGTGACGTGTACATTCTTTGTACACACGTTTGACATTTGGGGGGGAATTTAAAAGCTTGTTATGGTGATTAAATGTGTTTTTTTGTGGGCAAAAAGGATATTTTGACATTTGACAGTTCCTGCTTCGGATAAACGAGTGTGTATTGGATGTGTCAACATAAGATGAGTATGTTTATATTCAAACTTTTTGTCGAGAAAGTAGATTAAAAATGTGACGGTCACAAATTTAAACATGGCATGTTACCTGAGTACCTGCGAGAACAGTACTCAGGCCATTAGTTCTAATATACCCCTTTACACTATTACACAGAACTGAACAGAAAACTGATGAACTAATTATTTTATAATACTGTGTATTCTGTGGTTGATAATCTAACTCAGAAAGTCTCAATTTGCTAATTGATTAGTTCATTAGCCATTGCGTAGTTGACATCGTACTCGCCATGAACGTATTTGACATGAACTGTTTTTGATAAACAGTTCATGAACACAGTTCATGAACTGGCTTGATGAACCATTGATGAATGTTCTTGAATGTTCATATGGTCAACGTTCATCACTTGATGAACTTCATCTCACCGAGGGATTAAGCCAATGAATGTATTAAAATAGCAAAGGAAGGTTGATCCAACATTGTCTCAAGGAACTGTTTTAGCTAACACCGGATTAAATCTATTGTTTCCAACATGATGATCAATCACAACTTTTATTATACACACAGAATTTATTTATTATCATACAAAGGAAGTAGGTCTAGTATACGTTACTGATACACAACACTGACGCTATACAAACGCCATGTCATACGTTGGAACACGTTACTACACGTTACACAAACGTTACGGGTAAGTTAAAACGTACGCCAACGTAGACCTATGCTGACACTCAGTTGGGCAGTTTTTTGTACACGTTGGCATACGCAGCTGCCCCATACGCACTAGTGTGACAGCCCCATACTATACAGCGACATGTAATCGCTAGTAAGACACCCAAGTTTTCCCTCAGTGTTTATCACTGTAAAAAATGATTTGTCCTGAGGAGTTGAAGTGATATCATTTTTGTGATAAATTAGAATACCCAGCAAGCACAAGGGGTTGACCTTAATGCCAATCCGCCGTCTGCGACGCCTGTCCAACATCAAAACAACGCTGGCTCAGCATATTGTGCTGGCTAATTAGTGTTATGCATATCGAAAAGCTAGAAGCAAAATGTCATAATTCGAGACGTTAAACCAATGTTGGCTTAATGCTGGCCCAGCGTCGACACTCAACAATCCAGCTAACGCCACGGGGGGCGCGATGATGGTCACATGTCTCCAATGGAGCGAACATATTGTGAGAAGCAGGCTATCTGGAGACACAACCATTTATCAGTGTTAGTGTGATCACAACACTAGGTGGCACCTAACTCTGCTAAAATAAATAACTTTAAAAATGGTTACAGAATATGTTAAAACGATTTATTGGGGAAACAATGTCAATAATAATAAAATATTGTTGTTGTTCGTGTTACACACTAATAATAAAACAGACACAACATTACGTCGTTCACAACAACCTCGTTTATATTATCACGTTGTAGCTTAGCTATTTTTTATATATTTGTTCTCACTAAGTAAAATATTTTAGTTTATTTTACAAAATTGTTACCATGGCTATTAACAATGACGTTTTATTTTGAAAACGTGCGAGGTAGTATGTCATGTAAGACGTTGATTTTCAGTTGCGTGTCACCGCGATTGCACAAATTATTTCTACCCTCCCCGCATCACATATATGTCCTGTAAATATATATATTGAACAATATCTGATATGTTCATCCGCGATTGCACATATTGTTTCTACTTCCCCGCATCACATATATGCCCTGTAAATATATATATTGAACAATATCTGATATGCTCATGATGAAGAGAGGGTACATTTTTCTCAATGTTGATTTTTGCTTGATCATGGTATTTCTTTAACTTTACAAAATAATTTATAATATGTATGTAATTGACATTTTTCCAAATCCACTAAAAATATTATATATAGACCCCTATAACAAGATAGCCAGGTGAAATTTGAGTTATTTCAAAAGCTGATTTACCAGATGAAATTAGGGTTCTGTCACAAGCAGAAGGACCAATGGCCCGTAGGACCAATGACGCGTAGGACCAATGGCCCGTAGGACCAATGGCCCGTAGGACCAATGGTCTAAACATAGGACCAATGGCCTGTATGACCAATGAACCGTAGGACCAATGACCCGTAGGACCAATGACCCGTAAGACTAGAGTGTCGTCCCCAACCGTATCGGGTTTGTTGTGTAACGTTACATGTGTGACACATTATGCCGTTAATGTCGTTTATGTTAATCTTATATATGTTCAACCACCGTGTGCGATTTCAGCCCAGCATCAAACCAATATTGGATGAGCGTACGTGTATGGATATATTATTGATGACCCAGCCTTACTCATGGTATACTAGTAGATGACGGAGCACTGTACCTGCTCAAATCATACACGATAGAAGGCCTACACGATATGGTCTGACCGACAGACCGTGTCCATAATATAACAACATAGTGGACCCGAGTGGTTGGTCCAGTGTTGTTTTAATGTTGGACCATACTTTCTGACGGTGGTTAAGTGTCTCGTGTTTTCCGACCAAGCAAACTCCAAGTGTTGAATTGATGTGGTTGTAATGTTGGGTCGGCGTGACCGTTTAGGATTAATCAGCTGTAAAGACACCTCATATAGGTACAGATATATTAGAAAAGGTACAGCTCATGTATTGTAAATATCTATCTAAATGCTCCGAGAATAACCGGATTATACGGCGTTGTTTTTAATACTCTCGGACGTACATGGTCCATTTGCCTTGCAGTTCACTTGTTATACAAAAAAGATACATTCCCACAGAGTGAATAGATAAGATAGTCAGTGTGGCAAAGCTGATATTTTAGCCGAACCCTGCTTGGAATGATAAAGTTTTTTTTATGATAGATTTTACATCAATAGGACCTCTGTAATAAATGTCAGGCGGATAGCAGGCGAAAATCCTTGAGCTAGCCAAAAAAATCAAGATGGCCTAACATATGATAAAACCTATTTTTTGACATTTTTGTCTTAGAATATCATGTAATACCACTTTTGTCATAGTAGGCTGATGCACACCAGCAGTCCATCTCTGGCATTTAATTCGTAATTAGATTGCACAGATTCAAGATGGCCCCCAAAATAGCCGTCATTTCACAGAAAAAGTTAAATTTAGATATTGAAACTAGAATGTCAAGTGATGGCACTTTTAGTAGCTATTTACATGGCTTGTATTAAGCATTACGGTAGATATTAGGACATCCATGATAATTATCAAAGCGGATAGCAAGCGACGATCCTTGAGTTAACTAAGAAATACAAGATGGCCGCCAAGATGGCTGTTAATATGGCCGCTACCGCATGATAAAACCTAACTTTTGAACTGTTTGACTCAGAATATCAAGTAATACCACTTTTCTCTTGATAGTGCACAACAACAGTCCATTTATAGCATTGTTTTTGTCATTATAGCTCACAGATAGAAGTTGCCGCCAAAATGCATTATTCAGCTTGTTTGGCCTATGCAAGGTGAATAGCAATGTAATGTTAAATCACAATAACTTTATCGAAATAGGAATTTCAGCAACTGAGGGATGACATTTTATACCATGAAAAGGAACAGGTTACATAATCTGTTTGACACTAATAGCAAAACTTTATTTCAGTTCATTTAACAGCTATGATTTATTCTTGCAATCCTCTTCTCCGTTGAAGTTGCAGAATAGGGTGCACTTTAGTCCATTCGCCTTACAGCTGCGCCTCCTGCTTGAAAATTGATTTTCACTACATCAGCCACACATGATAATTTTGAGTAGATCAGCGGGAGCCAGAGGAGTGCCTTAAGGTACAATCGCAGGGAAAATCATTGCACTGCCCTCAGAATGGTGCCAATCATTATCAGTTGGGTGCAAGCAGGAAGGCATATCTTTAAGCAATTGAAGAAGAATAGATAATCCATGTTCTTTGCCCGCTCGTAGAATATCCACCGAGCCTCTATGTAATCATGTCGTAGATTGGGCGTGGGCGTATCTGGGGAAGCGACTTCTCTGATCCGACCTATTGTATACCGTAGTCTAGTGGGCCAGCCTCTGACTTGGCAAAATATTCTTGGCTAGTATATGTCAAGTACCCAAAACCAGTGGGTGTTTACTTCAACCTATATTCGCTTTTTAAAATCCGCAAAGATGGCGGCCAAATATGAAAGATGCAAAACTATTGAGCTAAGTAACTTATAATTCTGATCTTATTCGCAAAACATATGTTTTGAGCATCCAATAATCCATTGCAAGTGTTAAATAATGCTCATAATCAGATATAGCCGTTCAAACAAAATTAAAATGGACGCCAAACCAAAATTTTACATCTGAGAACAAAGATGCAGAACTTTGAACTAATTCAGATCATAGAATTGTAATATTAGGGTCTATTAGACTATACATATGTTTTTGCCATCTGTGAATCCATTTCAGCTAAGTTGACACTTAGATATGTCTCTTTGCAAACATACAAAATGGCCGCCAAAATAAATTTAAAACCTGACAAAATAGTGGTGCTTATCACAGTAGCTATGCTTCTCCGAAAATATTAATATGTAGATGCTGAACCACTAAAGCATTATATAATACATCGTGAGGAGCATGTACATGTAAATCTTCCTCCGGGCTTATCTGTGATGAGGTCATAATATGTGGGAATATAAGTATAATTAGCGTGGGCGACGTCGTGGCTCTTTCACATTAGAATATGCTTCATAATGATTATGTATCTATATACTTGGAATGCGCAATAATATAAACACTGCTTGATATAACAAACAGCTAGTTTATTTTTTATTCATTTGAAATTGTCTGCTGTAGAGCGAGACAAATTCTACAGCAGCAGCAAGCCAAAAACACGCAAGATGTTCTAGTGTTTATATAGGAGAAACTACATTACAGTCACTAGACTAAAGTTACATAGTCAAATCAGAAAATTGTAGCCCTGCGAATATATCAGAATGAGGAAAAATGAAAACTTCTTGCAATTTGTACCTGGGAGCTCAAAGTAAATTAAATGGTTACTATTAAAATTAGCGAATAGTAGGTTTATATCTTTACCAAGATGCATTGAACTGTGGACCACTGCACTTGTCAGTGGCTGCAAGAAGCCAAATTAAATTTATATTGTCATCAAAGTGACAAAGTGAGACACTTTTAGGGCCTAGACTATAGATTACATTTTAGTATAATTTGGTGTGCTTCCATTGGCATTATGTACACTCCACATCCTGGGCGTGTTGGTTTGTCTGTCCGTCAGCAGGAATTACTTATAAAGTAATGAACGGATTTGCATGAAACTTTTACCAGAGATGTTTCTCATGCCAATGAAGAAAACAATCCATTAAAGTCTCTTTTACCTTTTCCAAGTCACTAGTTATCTTACTAATATCTGTCAGGTTGATACACTTTTAGTGCCACAGATTGACTATACCAAATCCATAAGTAGATGCTACAGTATCGCATCCACTTACGGCACAAAGAAGAGTATCTGCAAATATATTTCTTCATATTTTCCAATGATTGCTGCAATATATATACAGGTTCGACCGTATTGGAAAATTTAGATTCTGGTTTGAGTAATGGTAAACCAGCAGAACAAAAATAGATCAATTTTGCCGCGAGGCGTACCTAAAATTGATGTTTTATTAAAGGCTGTGTCGAAATAGACTAATGGCGTTTCTTAACATCATTGTCATCTGCAATCACAGTTATTTTTGACTTGTTGTGTCCTATGTACATGACCCGTTGTGTCAAATAACATCAGTTTGGAAATGAAGTGCAAATGCGGATGTTTTACCTTTTAAAAGCCTGAGTCAGAACTTCATCATAGTCTTCTGTTACTACAAGGTGGTGGTCAACTGTGTTGTGATTGAGCAAATGGCATTGGAATTTGGCTTGTCACATATAATAACGTATTATTAAATTGCTTAGCCTGGCTATGAATGTGCGAAGGTGATATTCATTTCCACACAGCTCGAGCCTAATCTTAGTTGAGTAGTCCCTGCAACTGGCACAAGCCGAATGGGCCTACATAACATTTTTAGAAAGTTAATTTGAGACTCAATATTTGATGTTTTCGTCAAGCGCGTGGATAAAGCTTTCTGTTGACTATTCAGTTGTACATTTGATACGTCGATAATAACAGCATAATGACACCTCCACTTGAAGTTTTTTATTGATATTGGATTTTCCAGTTGCCGTGTAAAACGTCGATAATAACAGCATAATGACACCTCCACTTGAAGTTTTTCATTGATATTGGATTTTCCAGTTGCCGTGTAAAACATAGATGGCGGATAGGCGGCCAGTTGATTAGAGAGAATATCTGGTAAATACAGGTCTATGATTTTTGAGTCAGAAATAAAGACCTGTATTAACCAGATATTATAGATATGTATATATACATGTATATTTTACGACAAGCAAATGGCACAATGCGCTTTGGCGATCTATTTTGAAAACTTTCAGGCCACGTATGCCTACTGTGAAAGTGCTTTAGTTGTTCATTGTCCATATCGAATGCACAGTATACATTTACATTTTTTCGTGCTACCTCCTCTCCTGTTAAATTTTCTAGTAGGTAGTAGTAGTAGAATATTGCTTAATGTCCCTTTTCAGCGCAAATGTTCATTTGTATGTGATAGGGCATGGTGGGATATTGAAAGTGATTTCCCTTCACTCACCTTATAAGCATGATAAGGAGATTTGGGCATGTCTTCGACATTAATCCGCAGACATGCCCGATTGGTCTCAATTTCACAATGTAATTATGTCTCCCCTCTCACAGAGAGGTGGGGACATGTTGGTTTACCCTTGTCCGCTCGTCTGTCTCAGTCCGTCCTGTGAATCTTCTGTGCTGTGAGTCTGTCTCTCATTAAATATCTCCATCGCTTTGTATAATTATATCGTGCAGGTGGTCAAACACGAGACGTTCACCCAATGTTGGGCTAATGTTGGCCCACCATCTACGACGCTGACCCACAATAAGCCCAGTATTTGGTTGCTGTGTTGTGTTTGGCGCCACGCTGAATTTGGGCCAGCATCACAGACGGCGGGCCACTATCAACCAAGCTTTGGCTCAAAGCATCGTGACCCTACCGTCAGCATGCATGTACCCGCAGCATGAAGTACTGACTAGAACTGAATGTATACTGGCCAGCACCGGCGACGCTGGCCCAACATTTAACAGATATTGGGTCGGTGTCGGCTTGTAATCACCTCCAGCAGTATTAACCCTTTTAACGCTGAACTCCTGGGCACACTTGCATCCCCACCGCTGAATTCCGGGGGGGGGGGGGTTGAACAAAAATAAGAATATTATGTAATCAGGTAATGTCAGACTTGTATGAAGACACCAGCAGGATCTTAGCTTATAAGCAAATAATAACATGAGAATGAGTTGTGTTTTACTGGTAGGTAACACCAAGGTCATGTCAAGGTCACATCAAGGTCATTTCAAGGTCAAACTTGCAAAAAATATTGAAAATACGCACTTTTTAGCAATTTCAAGCTGTTCAGTGGTGCAGTCATCCATTATAAAGGACTGATGGTGACACAGACTTGGCAGGGTATCATTTCAGCACACATTTTTAGGAAATCAAGGGCAGTGCTGATATTGGGAGGGGTAATGCCCCCATGTTTGCCCTCATTACACCCCCATTCTTCAAGGCTCACTTGAACAAGCAAAACTACAATTATGCAGCAGCGTGTAGCATCAGCTTGGGCTTCCATCGCAAAAGATTGATATATAATTGGGTATGGAGGTTGACATGGGTTGAGATTGTGCTTTACTGCATGGATGCCGCCCAAAATAAATGTGAAGGTTATGTCAAAGTCATGTATAATGTCACGTTTATCAGTTCATGGGTGATGTGTACTAAATGCGTAATGATTATATAGGTAATGCGTAATGATTATGTGTACAACCATGCAATCCGCACTGCTGCGATATCTGTCATATAAGTATTATTATAGCATTTAAGCATGATGATGATGCCAAAGGAAGGTATGGTTTGTTTAATTGTATTCTTTGATAACAGAAATATAGGTTTGGTGAAAAAATCAGGTCTCTATCTCAATTATTAAGAAAGTTATGATAATTTTATTGATTTTACGGTGGCCATTTTGAATTTTTCGTTCCAAAACAATCCTTTAAAAGAATGACAGTTCTACATCGGCCCAGATATTATTATGGGATGCTATCCATGCACAATCAAAAGAAAAACAAACTTTTATCAGCAAAAACAAGGCTACGCTTATGATAATCGGACCACATTGATTTTACAGACGAAAATACGAAAAAACACACTCTGCACCCGAGTATACTCGGGGTCCGCGACAGGGAGACACCTTTTGCCCCCGAGTATACTCGGGGTCCGCGTTTAAAGGGTTAAGCAATACCACACCAGCTGCTATTCCCAGCAAACACAAAACATTTGTAGAACGTCGGCTCAACGTATTTGACGTTGGCCCAGCATTGTACAAATATTTGTGTTATTTGGGTGAACGCAGCCTGGCAAACACAAGGGATTGAACTAGTGCTGGTTTGATGCTGGGTCAGCGTCGCAGACGGTGGGCCTGCATTGGACCAGCATTTGGTCAACGTCGTGTTTGATGGGAGTGTTGACAAGTGTTTCGCATCAAAACGGAATAATAATTATTCCGTTTAATACGTCCACAGGAGCCATTTAATAACATTTATTACAAAAGCCATTGACACTACATCAATTAGCTATCAACCTTTATGGTTAATATTATTATTATTATTGGTGTCCTTATATAGTGCAACATATTTTCATTTCTATGCGCTTCACATAAATCACATTAATTATTAATATACAATTTACATGTAATATACTTAATTCAAAACAATTTACTGTGTGTAGTGATGTTTAAATAACATTGTCTTTATGGCCTTCATGAAAGTCAGGACTGTCTTGCTTTCTTAAACAGCGTGTGACAGCTTGTTCCACCTGGTAGGCCCGGCAATGGAAAGTGCACGATCTCCAGCGTATCGGTATGACCTTGAGACAGTGAGTTTCAGACCTTTGCTGCTGGATCTCAACTCATGAGCAGGCTTGTACAATTCTAGCATATCTTTGATATGCAGCTGGAGGGGATATTGTTTGTTCGTTTTTTTGTATCAGATATTACCCCTTCTGGACAACGGCATTCTCGCATTCATATAATAAGGGATTCTTGCACAAGCTAAAGCGACACTTTATCGTTGTGATCGTACGTATTGAGCCACAATAATTGTCTATATACATGATATAGACACGTTCAAATGGAAAAGGAGTTGGGTAGCTTTGTTTCACTGAACCATAATATTTACATTGCAGCTGATCACATACCTGAGGACTTTGGCTCTAAATCCCATCTTTTTTAGGGGATTGTAACAGAATATTGACCGTTTTTTTTGGAGGTTTTCAGACTTTGGCCGTCCCGTGCAAAGTTGCCCATCATGAAAACTGGCCATTCAAAAAGACGGCTGGACGGCTGGCCAGTTTAGTCACTGCCCTGCGGTGCACCCCAATATGCAACTACAAAGGAGACGAGGATTACAAAAACACATCATGACTGTCACATGAACTGAATTTTCAACTGTCGGGTGCATGTAAATTTCGACACAAAAAGATAAAACGTGAAGTCATCAGTCCATTCTCCCCTTCATGGACAGACATACTGTTGATCAATTATAGAAAAACAAGTTTAATTACTTAAACATACGCCGTCGAGCAAACATAACTTATTCACGGCTCTAGTGAAAACTGTTTGTCCCACATTCACCTTCACAACACGGACATGTCCATCTTCTCCAGGACAAGTCTCTACGACACGACCAAGAGGCCAGTGACCACGTGGAGCGGAGGGGGTAATCACAAGCACAATGTCACCGATGATTAAATCCTTTTTGGGTTGATTCCATTTTTTCCGAGCGTTTAATCCTGGGAGCCACTCACGCATCCAGCGACGCCAAAAATGTTTTATAATTTCTTGAAGGCGTCTCCACCTTCGCTTTATATTGAATTCACCAGAATCGACGGAGTCCGGTGCAAATTGTCCTCCTGCTTTACCATGCAGGAAATGGTTTGGAGTGAGTGGTGGGTCATCCTCTGGCGACGCCGATTGATATGTGAGGGGACGCGAGTTCACCAACGCTTCAGCACCAGTGGCGACTGTTATCAATTCTTCGTCTGTTATATCCGCATTCCCTATTACGGCATTCATTGCCCGTTTAGCTGCTTTAATCATTGTTTCATGCACACCACCAAAATGTGGTGACAAAGGAGTTGTAAAATTCCACTTCACTCCTCTATTTGCACTAACACGCTGAATCTGCTTATTGTCCAGCTTACTGACTAGTTTTTCGAGTTCTTTATTTGCAGCGACAAAGTTCCCAGCATTATCTGATAATACTTCTAAAGGTACGCCTCGCCTATTCACCATGCGGTTAAAGCAATTCAGGAAAGAGTCCGTATCTAATCCAAACGATATCTCCAGATGCACTGCGCGACACAACAGACATGTAAATAAACACAAATATCGTTTTTGACGTGCACGGCCGCGACCTTGTATAGTTAAAAAAGGCCCTGCATAATCCACAGCTATGCGAGCAAAAGCACGTAAGGGTGTATTTAGTCTTATTTTAGGCAGTGGCGCCATCAGTTGACACGCCGAATTTGCTTTTAGCTTGGCACATTTGCAGCATTCTCTCTCCCATTGTCTAATAACTTCACGAGCCGACTCAATCCAATATTGAGATGAAAGAGAGGCTAATGTCTGATTGGTTCCACATTTATGGTTACCCAATTCATGATGATGCTTGACTATTAATTTTGTCACCCAGCTTTTTCGAGGTAAGATGACTGGATATTTTACATCATGTGGCAAGAAATCCGCATTTTCCAGTCGCCCACGACATCTAAGTATTTCATTTTCATCAATTGTCGGATAAAGGCTTACTAGCTTGCTGTGTGGCGGGAGTTCATCTTGTTTTTTCAAAGCTGACCACTCGCTAGCAAAATAATGTTTTTGTGTGGATTTAATGACATAAATTTCAGCTTCATGTATTTCCAGCACAGACAATTCACCACTAGAACGATTTTCTTTATCAGCACGACAATTATCCACGAATCGTTTTATCCAGGAATATACACGAAATAATTTCATCCAATTTGAATAGCGTTCAAATTCAGGTAGTTCAGTTTGTGAGACAGTCATCATAACAACATTTTTATTAGCTTTGCAGTTCCTTTTTAATTTCAAGCGGTTCTGTTTCTATGCAAACTTTATCTGTTGGCCAACTTTCTTCAGGTGATTGAAGGAAAGATGGTCCTGATCACCACTTTGTGTCCGTAGCCATTTCTATTATTGTTCTCCCCCTCGTGGGTGTGTCTGCCGGGTTTTCACCAGTTGAAATATATCTCCATTGTTCTGGGTTAGTCACACTCTGAATTTCTCCCACTCGATGTAAAACAAATGGCTTCCACTTGCGACTGCAGCTTTTAATCCAGTAGAGGACATTGGTGCTGTCCGACCATAGTGTAACACTGTTTATTGATATTTCCAGAGCTTCAGACACTGCTTTTTTAATCGTGTACCAAGAACTGCCGCCATCAACTCCATTCTTGGTATGGATATAGCTTTAAGTGGCGCAACTCGTGTTTTAGAAGCAATAATCCGGCAAGATACAGATTCATCAGTATACGTATTTCTTGCATATAAAACAGCTGCATATGCGTCTTTAGATGCATCAACAAAAGTATGAAGATTGAAGGAAACTAATGTTTTGTGCTGGGAACAAACTGACCTCGGTAATTGAATTTTTGGTAGATCGATCAACTCGGAGACCCATATTTTTGCTTTATTCACAAGTTGTTCATTTGGTGTCTCATCCCAATCAATACCTGCTAGCCAGGCCTCTTGTAACAGCACCTTCCCACGAATAGTAAATGGTGCTAAGAAACCCAGTGGGTCGAAAAGAGAAGCAACTGTTTTTAACAAAACACGCTTTGTGCAAATATCATTAGTTTCACAAGCTGAAATGTCAATATATCCTCTTCAGCTTTCCATAATATGCCCAATGCTTTTACTGATGGCAGAGACCCATCCGATAACGTTAATTGAGTTGCTCTGTCTTCATCGGGTATATTTTCTAATACAGTTTGACTATTTGACAGCCATTTTCTTGCTCTCATACCTGCCTTTTTCCATAATTTTGATAATTCTTCATACAGTTTAATACCAGCCGCATCATCTGGCACCGAGTCCATACTATCATCCATGTATGTTGATTTAAGAATAGTTTTTGCTGCTAGTGGAAATTCTTCTTCATTATTCCTTGCATGCTCTTGAGCAACATATTGAGCCATGAAAGGAGAGGAATTTACACCAAAGACTACACGACTAAATTCGTATACATCTGGGTTTTTATTTTGATTTAGATCACGCCACAAAAATCGATGAAATGGTCTATCTTTTTCAGGTATTTTAATTCTAAGGTACATTTGTTCAATGTCACACACTAGAGCTATAGGGTGTTTTCTATATCTGAGTAACACATCAAATAGTTCTCGCTGTAGTTTCGTTCCCTGGTAGATTATATCATTTAACGAGACTCCACCACATTTTGCTGAGGCATCAAAGACGATTTCAGTTTTTGTAGTAGCTTTATCTTCCCTAATCACAGGAAAATGAGGAAGATACCATTTTTGTTTAGGTGGCAACTCATCAGCAGGCTTTTTACGAATATAGCCTTTCTCAACATATTTTATTATACAATCTGCATAGGCTGAAGCTATTTTTGGATTTTTCAACAGTTTTTTCTCTGTGTTCACAAGTCTGTTGCGTGCCATAGAATAATTATCAGGCAATTCAGGAATCACCTGATGCTATGGTACACCAATTTGATACTGTTCACCATGCAATGCTAATGATGCATTTGCACTATTCAAAATTGTCTCATCATGCAGAGTGTTTTTGTTAGCACCTGGCATAGTACCCATGGCTTCTATGTCCCAAAATTGTTGTAAGGTTTTGTTAATGTCTTCCACACCATTACATCTATCATTCACAAAATAAGTATGCGCGAAGTTGGTATGCAATGTATCAAGTGAGGCACTGAAGTTGCCTATGCATGTCCATCCTAATGGAGTACGCCTTGCTACTGGTTCACCAGGCCGGCCTCTAACTTCACCTTGTGAAGAATGTAACTCCAGATGATCAATGCCGATTAAAATGTCTATCGTAGGTCGTCTGCCCAATTTTGGAAATTGTATGCCGCCAATGTGTGGCCATTTTTGTTTATGTCAATTCCAGTTTACTGTCCTCAAATTCCCGGTGACTCGGTTAGTAGTTAATGCGCTCATTTTGATATTGATAGAGCCGTCAACACTGAGCAGATTCAGCTCAACTGTTGTTGTTGGAAATGTTTCTGTTCGCCCATTTAGAACACTAACACTTATAGTTTCTGAAATTCCTTGCACACCGAGCTCCGCTACTACGTCTGAATTAACATATGTGCGTGTACTGGCATCATCATAGGGAGGGCAGTGGGTCTTTAGAGTTTCTCTGGGATGTAAGCGCGGGAATCAATTTAAGCTTGTCATGCATTTCAAACTGTTTTGCGTGAATTTTTTACTCAATCTCTGAGAATCATAATATATAGATTGAAATGTGTTGTTATTTTCTCATTTTGCCCCGTCGTATATTTCTGTCCATTATTTTTATTACATTTTTTGTAAGACGTGATTTTTATTTAGATGTATGAAAAAATATATATCTTACGTCACGAAGTTGGTGTGAAATTCATCCTAACACCATGTGATCTTATTTCAAGGTATCATTGTCACAACTTACATCATCTTTTCCTGTGCCGGTGTCTAATTGCCTATATTTATATTTCAATTTACAGCTATAATTTACAGTTAGTTATTACTTAAGTCAATTGAACCATGCTATAAATATGCTAGATGCCATCAAAAGCACCGAATAGACTCCAAGAAGTAGTTAATCAGTTCATTTGTTCCAAACTTTTGCCATAAATAGACAAGCTGCAAATCAGATGGCGGTCATATTTAATATTATCTAAACTATGTTCCTGCTATCATCGTGAATACAACTGTTCAGTATGACTAATTTAACTCTGGTGTATTTTGAAGTGTCATACCTGTTTCAAAATTATGAGGCATTTGGCCTAATTTAATAATCTACAAATAAGATGGCGGACATCTTGAATTTAAAAAGAAAGTAGGCTTATGTATCACCACAGTATTTCAAACTGGATAGCTCAATTCTGATGTATTTTGACACTTGTTTTTATATATGTATCTGTTCCAAAGTTATGAGACATAACGTGGTGATCAGAAAATCAGATGGCAGCCATCTTGAACTAATGCAAATTAGACTTCTTCTATCAGCGTAATACGTAATTACATATTATTACACATTAATTCCTGATTATTTTGACCCTGTATAGTTACGTGTTTCTTCCTTTATCCTAAAGTTATGAAGCATAATGTGATAATTGACAAATAAGATGACGGTCATCTTTAATTTGGGCAAATTAAGTTTCTGCTATCATCATATAACTAATTGCACATCATTTAAAATGTAATCTTGATTATTTTGACACATTATGCATGTTTTGTTCCAAAGTTATAAGGCACATAACGTAATAATTGGAAAATCATATGGTGGTCATCTTGAATTGATGCAAATTAGGCTTCTTGTGTTGACAAGTCCTGTCCCCCCTCCAAAAAATATAACAAAGTGTATTCTTAGCGATCCCTGTGCAGAGTTTCACGAGTGTTTACCAAAATTTACACCAGGACCTAAAATCTGTAAATAGTTCATGGACTAATATACCAGGGCAGCGTCGATGATGCTAGCCCAGCATTGAAGCATTGGTGAGTGTGCTATGAGAAGGTGCACTTATATTCATATCATGAGTCACACAATAATACATTGTCTCGGGCTGATACACACCCCTGCACATGGTTGATAACAGCTTTAACCCTTAACCGCCAAATTCTTCAATCTGAATTCTCAACCCACTTGAAGTTGTGTCTCGCTGACGCGATCCACAACTTCAAGTGAATGAAAAATATTCAGATTTGACAAAACGGAGGTCAACTGTTTTCAAATAGTGCAGATTGATGTCACATTTTATCTTGAACATGTTTGAAAGGTGGTACTTATTGTGCTAATAAAAAATGAAAACACGAAGATATGCGGCACCGGCGGTTAAAGGGTTGATATCTTATATATTTAATATTATTAATTTGTTATTATAAATATCCCCAACATATTAACACGCATTGTGCAATTTGTCAACCGCGGGTAATTTTATTTATCAAATCAAATATTAATTTATAATCTCGGAATACGCCAGCGCGTCCTTATCACATCATAACTTAAGGTCCCATGCACCACCATTAGCGCACTTATCTCTGCCCGGACAAAAGGAAAGATTCCAAACTATGACAAACTCGTATTACATCAAGCTGAAATAGGACAAAATTGATGGAAATGTGACGAAGCGAGACCAAGATAAAATTATAATACGTGTGATGTTTTAATAACTATATGGCTGGTAAAAATAATACACCACGTTACTGATCTGCTCTGCAATACAAAGTAAAAAAGACAGTAACAACCTTTTGGCTTTGCATCGCAAAGCTGTGCGTTTATGCAAAAATACAATATGTGTCAGATGTCACTATTATATCCAGGTGAGAATACATAAAAGGGTCATGACCGGAAACATTGTGTCGCTCAGGTCAAATTGGCAGTAGGTCTTACCAGTTACCATCGTCGAGCAGTTGTCGAGACGTGTAGGCCACCCATGCTTGTAGATTATGTAGGCCTATAGTTTGTATATGGTTAGCAAGTGTCACAGACTAATTGCATCATATATAATCATGTGTAATTGTATACCAAGAATGTACCGTGCATCATGTTCTCAAAACTTCTGTGACTCACATTCGTCTACGTGACGTAGGCCTAGAGATGTAAACAAAAGAAAATACTATCGATTATATGAACAAAACATAATGAAAGTGTTGGCTAGAAGTATTACATTATGATACAAACTTTTAAAATGTAACAGATGTATTACAAGATAAATTCATTTAAATACGGTAAGCTTTCAAATTTTTACTTTAGAATTTTAACTGGAGAATTGATTTTAACAGACATTTATAATTGTATACCATCGTCATTTATGACCCATTGCATTTGAAAAAAAGATTTGAAGTAACCCACACCAGTGACGATGTTCAGCTCTAGCGCATTACACCTACATTAGCGAGACGACAGGTACATGTAATCTCATTTAACCTCATTATCGCCGGCTACCGGGATGTTATGACTAAGGCGTTTCACGAAATAGGGCAAGGCGAGCCAATGTCTAATTAACTATGTACCATCGTCTGCGACGTTGGCACAATAGTAGCTCCGCATCAGTACAACGTATTTAGTGTGTGTGCTGGACCATAACGTGATTCAGAAATAAAACTAAACCACACGATGTATAGCCAGCCAGCTGGTGCCATTGTATTATCATTAGTAAAATAGAAGCACACATCGCCAGAGTTAGGTGTTCAATTCTACATTTACCACTATGAATCCAGTACAGTATCAGCCTCATACCGTGGTGATGACAACATCTGATTATCAACCGGATAGATCAATCGGCTACCCTGCTCCACTGGGAATTGCCATCGGCACCGTGTTAGCTGTACTGGGTGTTGCCGCTATCTCACTAAACATTGCTGACATATTCACACCTAACATTATCTCCTTATTTTTGACGGCTGCGATAGCAGGAGTTTTCGTAAGTTCATTTCGTGCATTGTTGCTTATAATTTAGGTGCATCCTGTTCTCCATTACCAATATTATTATTATCAACTACATGTTCATTTAAAACTGCGAGACGTCAGACTTGCAATTAAGTAAATAATTTATTTTTATTAAACACTGAGCTGACAATTTAAATTTCTGAAATAATGTTTGAGTGAATTTGTTTATTTTACAATGTTTTTTTATTATTAGCAGCAGCGTTGGAGTAATCGCATGTAGTCTGGAATTTTTTTCCAAAATATACCGAATATGTGATGCCGTCCATGCATAGACTGATTGATAAAGAACCATAATATAATTTACCTGAGATTTGACAAATAATTGTTTAGTCTTTGTATTTTTTTTAGTCATATCCTAATAACACACATATTATATATTTGTCAGGTTTGTATATACCATTCCAGCGTATTTATTTCCTGCTGATACTAAAACAGTATGTTTTTGGTTATCTTTTGAGAGAGAAGCATATTAAAGTATGAGATCAAATTATTACACACGTTGATCTAAATGTAGCTTTATTTTTATTGTCCCTTATTTAAATCTAAAAACTTCCAGCATTATCATGACGGTCGACAATCTCGCTACATTACTGTCATTTACCTGGACTGTGTACAGTTTATATCATTATTTAGTCTTCTTTTTAACGTATATATAACAAATGTATCAGTTCATCGTAATAACGCTTACGTTTATATACACTTCCGGTTGTTAAAAATACCTGGTATCTGGTATCCACCTATCTTTTCATAGTAAGAAGTACGAGTGTGGCTTTACGTCACTGTTCTGCACATTCAAGCCAATCTTTTCCAGGACAATCTCCTGAGGATGGTGAGATGAATTGGCTGATTGTACCCTCCTCGTGTAGGAATCTTGGTCGCAAAGGCTCCCCAAAATACTTTACGAGTGGTGAAGAAAAGCGAACACCAAAGCGATGATAACCCTACAAACCCTGGTTGTTGATCATGTTGCAATCAATACGAAAGGCAGACAAACGCTGCTGGCATATCGAAACACTACAGATTCTGTTGGGTTGCGCCTCAGACCTCTGCACATGAACTCCCACTATGTTTCATTGCGGATCAAGGGGGAATGGGTGTGTGCATCAGAGGGGTCCTGACCTACCCCTTCCGAATTCTAAATTGTCTCAACATGATTAATTCAGAATGTCAAGCCCCGATATATTTACAATCGGAGCCCGTCTTGCTTCAAAATTACGGATCCCTGTATTTGGACGAAATTGTTATGTTATTTATTTTATTTAAACCCCAAATGTGGCTACATTTTTGGTCTTAGTTTTGCTAGCAATAATTTATCAGTAGACTAAAAATTAGCAGAACATGTCGTTGTGACATAATTATACATCAATTATCATGATTATCTAATTAAGAAAATCCCGGTATGTTTCCGTCCCTTGAATTTGCTGGTCGCAGTAGCAAGACATATCTCGAGATGATATCGAGATGGTGCGTATAGTGCAGATTTTAAAAAGTGTTCAGAAATGCTTGATTGCGCGTAATTTGACGCTATTATGTTTGATTTTACAGTTTATTTTGGTGGGACCATTCATGATTTGCTCTGCAACAATTCAAAGCTTGTGTCCAGTGAGTATTTGACATATTCTCCACGTGGGAATCTTACCATATGACCTAACCCTATCATCACGTTAAATCACTGTTATCGGGAATGAAATGACTGTTTAAATAGCAAGATTTGCAAATGTTAGACCTCAAATTAAATAAATACGAGGTATTTCAATGAAGTTGTGGGTTGCGGTAGCAAGACACAACTTCAAGTAGGGGGGAATTTAAATGATTTAATTTAGCACTATAAGGGCTAACATACACATGCAGGTGTACATAATTTATTCAGTTTGCAACTATGTCAACATTTTGAATATTATTTATTTATAGGCATATTATATATCTCGATTTGGCAAATTTAAAGAAATGTACAGCAGTTTTTTTTCAATTTTGCGCTAATGTGAAATGTCAATATTATTGTCCCGGATTCAGCAGCTCGGTGAAATTTAACCCCTTCGTGGTGTCGCGGTTAAAGATTTTGTACTGTAATGTAATGTTTCACATTGTATTTTGTATTAATAGCTGTTTCTTGTCAGCAATATTTCGTAGCAGCATTTTGTTTAACTTGCAGGTTGTGACCACGATTGTGTTATCAGTAATTACATGGCTGGTTGTTATATTTCCAATTTGGGCTCATACACGAGTGGCGAGAGATCCTCAAACTGGATGGTTCGCAAGCCAAGAAAATAGTCTGGAAAATGAGGTAACGTATAACATGTATAAGTTACGGGCACATTTATGGTTACACATGTAGTTGAACGTGGTGACGGCTGCAGGTTCACATATTACTTAACTTAATCACTGTTAATATACTTAACTAGTACGTAGTTAAATGTATTAATCGTAATTATAATAGGTAACTGTAGTAATAAATGTAGTTCGAACTCCAAGGAATTTAGTCGTATTCCACACACACTAATTTGACCTTAGTTTGAACGTATATCAATGTTGACACTCGTTGGTTGAGCGTTTACTGAACACTGTTCAGTGGTGTATTGAAAATCAACCAATTGCACGCGTTTCGACCCCGCAGGAGTCTTTCTGAACCTCGCCTTTCCCCTTCTATGGAAATATCATACATTTCGGGGAATTAAAATAAGAAACACATAAGCTCACTTGCAGCAGTAGTACTTAGTCTGCACACTGGGCACTGTTGTATGCAGTCGTAAGTTAAACCAAGCTGGCTGACTTTTAGCCCCAACTGGATTGACACAAATCTCAATATGGATCATAATCCGGATAGGTGCAGTCCTCTTTCCCAAAGCTGGGGCTGCCAGAAGAAATACATTCCAGCACATTACAACAGACTCAAACTCAGACTCTTTTTTAGACTCTATTTTATTCAATTACATAACTGTCATAAAATACAGTTTACAATACCAAATCAGTCCTGACAAGCTATGAGTATAGAGATTACATTTGATATCGGATGGGCAATTATTCATGGTAGAAGCTATACTATATCGTACACAGTTTTTAGCAAAATCATGTGAAACCCTAATTTTACGTAGATCGCGATTTCTTGTTCCATAACAATGAACATTTTCTTGCAATACTAAAGCTTGGATATAAGCAGGTAACATTTATTTTATATATTTAAAATATAACCTAATTTTATTAATTACAAATATATCTGCTACTTTAAGAAAACCTATAGCTTTAAACAGTGTATCACTATGTGCAAAAAAACTTGCTTCCAGTAATTAATCCTAAACATTTTTTCGGAAAAAGCAATATTTCATCTGACTGATATCCCCATGCTAAAATGCAATAGTTTATATGAGGTAATATTAAAGTATTATTAAGCATAACCAAAATGTCAAAAGGGATGAAATATCTTAACCTTTTCATAATACCAATTGTTCTAGAAATGTTAATGCTATACAATCAATATGATTTTTTCCAACCTAAGTTTTTATTAATATTTAAACAACAAAATAAAAAAAATTGTCAACAACTTCTATTTCGTTATCATCAATCTTAAATTCTGGAATGTCTATTTTTTTGTGGTTGTCGAAATACTATACATTTAGATTTGTTCACATTTATAGACAAGTTATTTAGCTTTAGCCATAATGAAAGTTTTTTTATTTCACGATTTATTATAGTTTTATTATATACGTTCAAATCTACAATTAATGTTGTATAATCAGCGAATATATTTATTTTATCTTTAAATTCTAGAGCAGCCAATTCTGTACAGTGATTTTTACGAAAGCCATATTGACTTTTATATAACAATTTATAACGATCAAAATACTGTATTAATTGGTTAAAAATCACTCTGAAGGTAACAACGAAATTGGTCTGTAATTTGTAAAAAGTCCATCATCTCCTTTTTTATAAAGAGGTACTACCTTCGAAATTTTCAAGTTATTTGGAAAAATACCGATATTTAACATTTGATTTATTATTAGAGTTAGTGGTTTTATTATTACTGGCATAATAGCTTTTGCTACAATATTCGATATACCATCTTTCCCACTACTCATTTTTGAATCAGTTTTGATATAATAATATTAATGTCATTTTCAGTGACCAACGTATAATTAAATGAAGTCTCATATGGTGATGTGAGATAATCTTTATATGATTTATTTGGGGGAGTAACGAAATTATTAGTATGTTTTGTTCCAATATTTACAAAGAAAGTGTTAAAATGATTAGCAATTTCAAATCTATCAGTGAGTAGTTGAGGGGCTATTTTAAATTTATCAGGACATTGTTTTTTTGCTTTTGTTTTATTTAAAACATTATTTATATTTTGCCGTGCACTTTTCATATCACTTTTAATATTTCTGAAACATTTAGTATAGTAATTATTTTTTTGCATTTTTTATACTTTGTCTAAGTAATTTAATATAGTTTCTTAAGTTTGTTCTATAAATATTTATCACTGCATCTAGCGAAGATATAATCTGTCTATATAAGTTGTTTCTAAATTGTATTGATTTCATTATACCTTTTGTGATACATTTAGATTTTTTATGTTTATATTTATTATATTTTATTGTTTTCTGTGGGAAATGTTTATTCTTCACAGTTTGGATAATATTATCTAATTCGTTATAGTTATAATTAGGATTAGCTAAGGGATTTAAATCTAGATTATCCAGCAAATTAGCTGATTGCAAGTCATTCTTAAATGACAATACATTTTACTTATATTAATTATTCGGGGTGGTTTCACATGGTGAGATGTCAAGTTCAAGCAGGTAAAGTATGGTTGATGATCAGAAAACTTACGAATCATAATACCAGAGGTAGTGTTTGATGATCGCGCAGATATTGTATATAGAAAATTATCATTTAGTGTGCCACGTGAATCAGAAAATCTAGTAGAAAATGTAATGAGTGGTATGAAACCTTGAGCAGTAACAGATGTAAAATAATTTCCAACCACGTCTCTATTGTGTACATCCAAAAGATTTATATTATATCACCTGCGATAAGAATTTCGGGTCCTAAATTTTCTAAATATTCTAAGGCACCAGTGAACTCTCGGGTAAATATATTATAATCATTCACAGTGTTTCTGTATATATTGCCTAAAATAATGTCTTTTGCTAATGTACCTCCAGATATTTCTATTAATTGACTTTCCCATATATTTGAACGTTATAAGAATATTCATTTTTTAAATAAATCATTATTCAACCTTTTGAACTGCTCGTTTTCTGATGGGAAATACACATGTAACCACCACGACTGTAAAATAAGGGATCATTATTTTCCCAAAGCTAACTTTCTTGGATACAAATAACATCAAATTTAAAATCATAATCAAGTAATTTTTGTGTAAATATTAGCAATTCGTCGTACTGTGATCTGATACTTGCTATATTTGTGCTGATAACAGCAAAACCATTATGTTTATTTTTTATAAAAGATTGAAATGCTTCATCATCTAAGTGGGGAGAATGACGAATTGTCATGTGATATATTATCCTGATTAATGTCATTATCATCAATCGTATTCAAAATATTACATAATGAATTGTTATTTAATCCTCCGATATTTTCAAGATATTCACTCATCATAGTTAACAACAATTGTAAAATAAATAATTGTACTAACAATGCAACAAAAATATAGAAAAAATGCGGTTTTAGTGGTCATTTTTTGTTGTGCTTATTTAAAGGTGAAGGACACCAAATATAGACTGTCTTCCAAAAGATGCGAATTCAGCACACCCAGTTCACAATATTCTTACTGTTAGAAATATATATGTCATGTATAACTCTAAATACCACTCATTTTTAAGCGTATACACATCTGGGCTCAGAAAACATATGTGAAATATAGATATGGCCAATAATTATGTTTTATTAGGTCGTTTCCATTGGCCATGTTGACTAGTTTGTTTCGTTTTAGATTTTGATTATTTTGAAATAAAACAAATGTTCTAACGTATGTTCATGCAATACATCATTTGAACGGAAATTTGATGCATTTTTAAATGGTATATTGCATGTGTAGATTGACGAAATAGAGCAGCAGCGACAGACATTTGCGTAATCATACGCCCTAATTTTAAAGAGGTTTGGGGATCCCTCATATAAGCGCTGCACATATAAAGTGCGTTCCTATATTCTTCCTGCTAACATCGCATTTCGTGTTCTGGACATGTCAAGGTGTAAAAACAAAGTTGGTGTGGGTGAGTTGTGGGGGGGGGGGGATTTGCACGTGGGGTGTCTGTAGCCCTCAAACATTATAGCTTTTATCAACGTGGTTTCCCTAAACTAATTAAACATACTTTACCCTAATTAAAATTACCGCTAATTCTTCACTACGCTGAACTTCGTGGCGTAGACCTATAGGCCTAATATGTTACCATGTCCATAACTTACAGCTGAAAAGAACACCTAACTCCACAAAGGACGGTAACCCTTTAAGGCCTCACGATGCATTAAAGCATCATTTTACATCTCTGAAAACATACTTATTTTTCCTACAAATATGGGCTTTAGAATGAAAATTTTCATGCAATTGGCTTACCAATACGTGACAATTTTGTTCAATTTTTAAACCACAGCAAATCATCTTCATCCGCTACATGTCGAGAATTGCGACAGCAATTCGCGGCTTGTAGTGGATGAAGATGACAATGGTAAATTCAGGCCTGAATTAATAAAATATGCGAATACTAGTATCTTAAATTGGCGTTTTTTTGAAAGAAATGATAAATAATGTCTCTCTACATACAATGATGTATATTTTTGAACAAATCAACATTGGTGTGGCTTATTCCAGTTTTCGAATTGTTTTACAATGAAAGGGGATATAGAATGTTAAAGTTGGCATGATTAAAAAAGTTAGTTGTTTCAAAAATCACCTGTTCAACAAGTTTATTGACAAAGTAGAATTCTATTAAAAGTTCTCAATACTAACTTACCACTAAGTGTTGTTATTTGTTGTGATTTCAGGACAGAATCAGTAGAAGAGAGGGATTAAATATCGGTCTGGTGGCAGTGCTGGTGACCAGCACAGTTTTAATGGTTGATAAGTACATTAATATCTGAATGCACTAATCAGTAATTTCGTCAATGCTCAATTATGGTGATCGTTGGATAAACTGTCTGTCGGATGAGTGGGGGGGGGGGGGCAATCAGCTGAGGTGATATCACAATGAATTCGATCAACTGTGTCGTAGCTTCAGGCGTGCAAATCTTTATCTGGTTGATGATGTAGGTTTCACATGTTAAATGCATTTAAAATAATTCTGGGTTACAATGGTGCGATGTACGCTGATAAGAAGTAAATGGCGGGAGAGGTCGACTGTAGAAATACATTATCTTCCATGTTTAAAAGCACTATATGTATATAAAGACCTACTATATAGTGGATCGATATCCTTTATCCATCCTTATATTCGACGATCGCTACATGTAGCGAACGCAAAATTTAAAGATGACTCTCAGCAACATTGCAATAACTCTTACAGAGCAATGTGAATGATCACCTAACGTATAACTTTCAAATGGAAGTAACAAGTACGCACGTGAACGTAACTTTATATTACACACGTTTTCAAACATGTTCCAAACAAAAAACTGCAATAGTTTGTGGTGAATGCTCAGTTAATCCAAAAATTAACCCTTTAAGCCCTCACGATGCATTAAAGCATCATTTTACATTCCTGAAAACAGACTTAACTTTCCTACAACTTAAGGTTTTAGAACGAAAATTTCCATAAAACTGGTTTGCCAATACATGGTAATTTTCTTTAATTTTTAAACCACATCAAATCAACTTCATCCACTACAAGTCGAGAATTGCGACAGCAATTCACGGCTTGTAGTGGATGAGGATGACAATAGTAAATTCAGGCTTGAAAGGGTTAATTAATAGTATGTGCAGCTCTTAAGGATATCTTACATAAATAGAAATAAGTATCGTAATTTGCATTTGCAAATTATGTCAGCAATTCTAGTTTCTGATGGAAATCCGTGCTGACGCTATAATAACAACTATTGTAGGTTTTTCCCAAAGTAAAGACTTGTAGGCCTACATCACAATTCATAAAGATGAACAGTTATTCGTCATGTGTTTTTTTCAACCCTTACAGCGCGGGAATCGACTTTAGTCGTCAGAATTTGACGTCACAGACGTCAGATTCTGACGACTAAAATCGATCTTCGCACTGTAACAGTAAGAAATGTTTGTAATAATCAGAGACCAATAACATAGGTATATGGGAATATGGGGTAGTCCTTCGCGCCGGAGATACCTGTGAGTGACCGTTAGGGTCTCCAGTATGGGCTTGTAAGGGTGAACGAGAGAAACTGCCCAACATTCTCCATTATAACGTAAACTTCCTCTCCCCGTCGAATCGACGGTTCTAAGTAAATCACAAAACTCTTCCTCCACTTGTTTATTCGTCTAGACATCTGGTAGCTACATTGTACAACCCCGCGCACGACACGTCCTACTTGACTCAGAGAGAGCGACCTGCGGCACGTCCGCAGTCGCTGAGCGTAAAATCTGAAGTGCGGGAAAAGTACCAAGGCCGCATGGGCTCCGGCCCTCTGCGCCCGGCACCAAAGTACCGAAACGAGGCCGTCGACCGCAGATTCTCGCGTCCGGGAAACCGGGGATAACCGCCACATTAAAATAACGAAGTAGGGATCCTACATTACCCCCGGGTTAGTGATAAAGTAGGACCCAACTGACGTGTAGGAGACTGCTTCGTGCAAGTAGCGGGGTTTGTAATAATATGTAACCTCTTATAACTAAGCATAGTTTCAAAAATTATAGAGTGTGTGGTTACAGCATGGGTGGTTGACGTCGCAGCATTATAAATGAAAATTGTCCCATCCTCTAAACACCAACTGTCCTGTATGTACGTATTTATATGCTGCAAGCTGCGACCAACCGATTCATTTACTTAACATAAATGCCATTATAATTTAGCAATTAACTTGCTGAAAAATGTATTTACATTTTACATATTTTACACAATGTTGCCAGGCCTGGCATATTCATTTACAATTTAAAAACATTATAAATACGGTGCATGCGGTTGGCCCCGCCATAGATGTCGTTAGGCGCCACTATGGCGTGAACCATCTGCACGAACCGGGCAGGAGTCTGGATTATTCGTCCTACTCTAGTTTTTCGCACCATTGTGTCTGTCGAAATTTTGTCGCGATTAGCGATATTCGAACGATTGCTTTTATTCGAGTCGATTACGGCGTCAGCAGCACCCGGGGTTTTACCCCGTAGATGTATGCGGGAATACGTTCGTAAACCACCGCCGTTCCCGTTAGCGCGGGATACGGCGGGGGCTCGCGAATGCTGCGCTATATAAGTATTGTCTTCGTTAGACAATTTGACTTAAGCATCCAGTTGCTGTGGGACCGTGGCCAATTTGCTACTGCTTCTGACTGCCGTCGACTTTTTCGTTTTAACACTCGTCCTGTTGGACGTCTGAGTGTCCGCACTACCAGGTCTAGGTGGACCCTGTGGATTCCTATTAGAGATCCTGGTAGTCTTCGAGCTCTGTGATTTGTTTGGCGTAGTTTGCTGTATGTTCGTACCTGTCGTAGGCTCGCACTCGAGATGTGCGGGTTTAACGCGATCTAAAGAGACCGTCTCAACCTTGCCTTTCACTAGGATTTTCATGACTCTGCCACTCCTCGCGGAGACCTTGTATGGTCCGTCGTAAGGAGCAGTCAGTGGCGGCGCAATTGTGATTCAGCGCAAGAATACATGTGTGCATGTAGCTATTTCCTTGAATTGGAAAATGTTATGTTGTTGTGTGTCACGTGGCGGACATAGGCGGAGACGCGACATGGCCACACGTAGCTTGTCTGAATAGTTCTCCAAATCAGTGTTAGCGTTGATGGTGTACTGTTTCGTAAACTCTCCTGGGAGTCTAAGGGTTGTCCCGTATATCATCTCGGCAGCCAACCTGCCTAATCTCTCTTTAACTGCGGAACGATCTCCTGAGAGTACAGCGGGTAACGTAATACTCCACGGGTTCGGAGACTCGTGCGCCATAATGGCGGCTTTCAATTGATGGTGGAAACGTTCGACCATGCCGTTCGACTGGGGGTGATAACTCGTGGTACGATTCCGTATAGTCCCGAATTGGAGTACCTGGAGTACCATAACGGCTGGAGTACCATAACGTGCTATCCACCCGCTGAAGAAAGCATCGGCGACCGTTTCGGCCTGAATATATACAATAGGTATGGCTTCCGGCCAACGTGTAAAACGATCAACGCAAGTCAGTAGATATCTAAAGCCATTAGCATAGGGTAAAGGTCCGACTATATCGATGTGGACATGATCAAATCGCTCGGTAGGTTCAGTGAACTTTCCGTAAACTGGGGTGTTGTGACATGAAACTTTGGCAGTCTGGCGACCCTTACAGGTACGACACCATCTAGCAATGTCGATATTCATGCCATGCCAGACAAATCGGGTATTAATCAAAGGTTTTGTAGCTCTATGCGATGGGTGGCCTAAACCGTGTAAGCTTGAAAAAACTTTTCGGCGAAATTTCGCGGTAAGGTACGGCCGGTTGTGTCCCGTGGACACATCACACCAGATCAATTGATTATCGAACGATTTGAGTAGTTTGAAATTCATAGTGGATGTAGTCGAGTGTCTCAATCTCGTGAATTCCGCGTCTTTAGCTTGGTCGAGACTTAACTCCTTATAGTTTATCACTGGTCCATCATTTATCGCGGACACTGATGGTCGTGACAGCGCATCAGCGACGAAATTTGTCTCGCCTTTTACATATCTAATATCGGTGGTGAATTCAGCGATGAAAGCTAAATGTCGTGTTTGTCGTAGGGACGCACGTTCAGTCACGGATGACATTACAAATGTCAACGGTTTATGATCGGTATTAACGAAGAAATTTCGTCCTTCTAAATTGTGTCTAAAGTGTTTAATTGTGGCATATACCGCCAAAAGCACACGATCGAACGCGCTGTAACGTGGCTCTGCTGGGTTCAGCTTCTTGCTGAAAAACGAAAGTGGCTGCCACATACCATTCAAAAACTGCTGCAACACGCCACCGACGGCGACATCACTAGCGTCGCACGTGATGTTTATCTGAGCCGTAGAATCTGGGTGTACCAGAAGAGTAGCGTTTGCCAATATTTGTTTTGACTCAGAAAATGCTGACTCTGCATTTTTATCCCACTTCAAGTCGAAATTTGACTTCGGTGACAGTCTTGTATGTCCTTCGTTGGCAGCTGTCAGTAAATTATTTAGTGGTGTCAACTTCGCAGCGCAATGCGGTATGAAACGATGGTAATAATTTACCATTCCTAAATATCTACGCAGTGCTTGTTGCTTTTCGGGCTTTACGAAATTTACAATCGCGTCAACGGCGCTGGGTAGCGGCGAAATTCCTTGGGCACAAATGTGATGGCCTAGGAAACTTAATTCAGTTGTACCGAACTGACACTTTTCAGGACCAATTATTATTCCGTATTCGGCTAGTCGGGCAAAAATAATTCGTAGATGTTTCTTATGCGTTTTATGATCTGGGCTGGTTACCAGTAGGTCATCCAAATATACAAAAACAAAATCAAGTCTGCGTGTAACGTGGTCTATAAAACGCTGAAACGTTTGACCGGAATTTCGTAGACCAAACGGTGTTCTAGTGAAATTAAATAAGCCAAAAGGTGTAGTAACGGCAGTCTTATGTACATCAGACGGTTCCACCGGAATTTGATTATAAGCTCTTACCAAATTGATCTTTGAAAAAATCTGCGAGCCGGCTGAACGCTGCGTGAAATCTTGTATATGTGGAATCGGATAACGGTCGGGTACAGTCTGTGCGTTTAAACTACGGTAGTCCCCACATGGTCTCCAATCGCCATTTTTCATTGGCACTGTTAGCACCGGCGTGCTATAGCAAATGAAGTCAATACTCTTTTACTGCAGCTGTTTTTATTCACATTAGATGAGATAAATTATCTGAAATATAAAAAATACAATGACTAGAGACGTAAATAAATTCCTCGAATTAACAAATGAAATCATTTAGCTTTCAATCACAATGAAAATTAACAAATGATATTAATTTAGATTTATTTAAATCCAGTGACCTAATCTCCTTAATCGCCACCTGGTGACCAATTTAAATTTACCACACGAAAAGATCGCCATCTGGTGATTAATGAATAGTTTATCGATTTAATATTCGTCCAATCGAGTGTCTCTTCATTTTAGCACCTTATACAAATGGTAAACAACATGTGTGTGAATCGAGAATACACCTCAAACCTCGCTTAGAATGACTGATTCTAACACATTAATTTGTTGCGATTTCTATGGATTTACAACTTACGAATTCAAAAGTTATGTGGGCATTAGTAGGTATGTTTATATGTTTAACTGTATTTCAATTCTGCTAAAATGTGCTCTATAAATAATTCAGGCCAGTCACTGTGGCAGACTCAAGTCAAGAGTGTACAGTCATGCTCAGTCATGCTGTGTATTGCTCCCTTCTGACAGCCATGACAGCTGTCAAATGCTTCACTGAACACTGGGTCTATCTACCTATCTGAACCTAAATGAATTATCTAAAATTAGCACTACTAGCTTTACCGGCCTACAACTAAGTTATTTAAATAGGCCTAACAGTTACTTGTTAAAGCTGATCAATCCTGGCAATTTCCACAAATCAATTTTATCATGAAATATGTCATCACTTTTAGAACTTAGTTTTACTGACTGTTATAGCAGGCAATTCTCACATTATTATTATTAATCAGGTAATATTTATTTATGGATTACATGTCAGAATTCCCTGGTATAATTTACTGAGCCTGTCACTGTCAGCAAATCAAACTTGAAATGAATACATGTCACTTTTTATTATCTGTCAAAATAACACATTTTTAACTCATAATTAACAATTATAGTTAATTAACCTTAATAAACTTTAGGCTAACCATGTACATGAAATAAGAATTAAACCCACCAGTTGCATGTCTTGGTTTCAAAGGTTGTTGTCTCTCAGACAAACACCAGGCAAATGAGGCAGAATCAATGCAATTTGGACTGACCACAAGATCAGCAAGGTTAAGGTCACACCTTGGCTGGTCAATATAATTTTCCATGAGAGTCAGTGGTCAGCCTCAATATCAAATCTAATGGAAATTCACCATAAATATCCCATTGGCTTGTTAAATCGAATTACATCAAATTATAATTGCAGTGCGATGAACATAAATCAAACAAATCAATTGACATTCTTAATTAACATTAATTCGGTTTTTACACCTCTCACCTCATCGCATCGCAATTATTGTTCTTCGACTGGCAGTATTAGAACTAGCCGTCTGACATCCCTCTTCACATTTGTAAAACCTTTAGGATTTTCTCCCGTTAATTTATATGATACCTGAACTTGCCTCACTCTGTTTTTATCATCAGGGTAAACCTCGGATACTCGAGCGAGTTGATAGTCTCCTTTTACAGCATTTGCATTTGAAATCAAAACTACATCCCCTACTTTTAGATTTCTGACTTCAACGTGCCATTTTGGTCTGATTACAACAGATGGAAAAATAAGCTGATTCCAAGCTTTCCAAAATTTATCTGTTACTTCTTCTATGTATTTTAGACGTTTAGTCAGATTTGTTACATTTGAACATGAAAGCGGTGGAATCCTGCCACTTGCCCTTCCCAACAGAATTTGATTTGGACAAATATAATTCGGAGACATATCATCATTACCTCGAGTATGAGAGATTGCAAGCGGTCTTTCATTTACGAGTTCTGCTGCTTCAAACATTACAGTTTGCAGCTCAGAAAAACTCAGAATTGAATTCCCTATTGAAAGAGAGATAGCTTTTTTGACCATTTTTACCATTATTTCAATGGCCCCATTTGCGTGAGGAGCATCCGGTGGATGAAATCTCCTCTCGGTTCCTATTTCTGCCCCCTGATTTAATCAACTCTGCTTTGCTCAAAGACTCTGTGAACCTTTTTATTTCATTAGAGGCGCCAACAAAGTTTTTTCCGGGATCGCTATATATTATCTTAGAGCACCCCCTCATAGCTTGCAATCTCCTGTGTACAATTAGGAAAGCATCCGTGCCATAATTTTGAACTATGTCCACATATATAGCTCTGGTTGACAAGCAAGAATATACACATCCCCATACCTTAGCCCTAGTTCTCTTATTTACCTCTCCTCTGACAAGCATGGGTCCAAACAAATCAACAGAGCAATAAGTGAAGGGTGGACTAGGTAAAGCTCTAAAATCTGGGACATTTCCCATTATTTGATTTAAGTGACTTTTTCTGTTTTTTCTACATATGACGCATTGATAAACAATTGCTTTTACTACCCTTCTACTCTGCAATACCCAAGCTACATTTCTAAGCCTAACTAATGTGGCATCAACACCACAGTGTCCTCTCTTATGGCATTGCTCTGCTAAAAGTTTGGCTATATAATCAGGCTGCAATATCGGCACTTTAAAATCTACATCAGTGTCTCTTCCCAGCCTACCACTGGTTACAACTAACCCTGTGTCTTCATCTTTTATTGGTGCTAGCTTGTCTAATTTAGTCTCATTTAGACCTATTTGGTTGATACTAAACAACATATTCCTAGCTGCTTTTAGTTGATCTGGCTTCAAAACCATTACCATCTTTGACTCTGTATTCAAAGTTATGGGCTTAATTCTATTAATCCAAGCTTTGGCTAACATCTGCACCGTAGCCAAAGTTCGAACCACAGAACTGAATTTACTGAAATTAATAATTCTGAGGCACTCATTAATTTTTTGGAGTTCTTTCTCGGAAAATTTTAGGCATTTCTCTGAAATCTGTTTGAGGGTAGTTTGCTCAGCTGCTTGTGATCTTGTCATCACATTTGAAAATGCTTTTCTCTGAAAACTTTGGACCATGGACTGTGCTTTTTCACTAATCTCTTGGGAAATAGGCCACTCACTTTTTGGAAAATAGAGCCACTCTGGCCCTTTCTGCCAGAAAGAATTTTCAGATAACTCATTAGGTGAGGACCCCCTTGTAATAATATCGGAAGGGTTTTGGTCTGACGCTACGCAGTACCAATTTTCAGGATTTGTGTGAGTACGAATGTCACCAACACGATTGGCATAGAATGTAGAGAAACCATAGGACTCTTTGTTTAATGCCCCCAAAACAGTCATTGAATCTATGAAGTTATATAGTTTACTAAACTCATAACGACTGTTTTCAATCACAAAATTTGACAGCCTTGATGCAAACACTGCTCCACACATTTCTGATTTTACTGTGTCCCCTTTCATGTTAAGTGGGCAAAGCTTCCCCTTAGCCTCCACTAATCTCACAATGTAACCACCATCTGCCTCCCACCTTACATAAACCAGGGCCCCAAATGCATCATCTGACCCATCTGAAAAAGTGATCAAAATTGGCTTAGTACAGCTTTCTGTTTTTTCAGACATCTAGGAAAGTGTACATCTGATATTTCAGTCACTTCTTTGAAAAAAATCAACCAATTTGGTACTAAATCAGGTGATAAGGGCTCATCCCAATCTGTAACATCCCCCTTTACCTTAGAATGTTGCCAGGTTTTGCGAAATAGAATTGCGCCTTTCATCTTAAATGGGGCGATCAAGTCACATGAATCAAATAAGCTCATCAGCTGACTTAAGACTATTCTTTTTGTCAATGGTTTAGGCATATTGTCCTCTATTTCGTTCGTGTTAAGATGTGAACCAGTGTACATTTTTTGCAATTTTTTGGAAAAATTTATTGCTCCCCTGACATAAAAATAGTCATCTCCCACATTGTACCCTAAACCCAAAGCGGTGGACTCATCACTTTTCACAGCATTTGGAAGGACAATGTCCGCTTCCTTTTTGTCAGGTGTTGTACCAGATTTCAACCACATTTTTAATTTGAAACCTCCCTTACTCAAATTTTTTGTCACGCCATTCTCCAAGTTTTGAACTTCATCATCAGTGTCTGCGCTATCTAGAATATCATCTACATACATTGATTTAGATATCGTTTCAATTGGGCCAGTTAAACTAGAAAATTCTGGTAATTGGGATGTTAATTTTGTAGCAAGCATAGCCAGACAAGCTGCAGGCCTGTCTCCTATGTTTACACGTAAGATAACATATGTCTCAATCTTGCCCTCTTTGTTAGGCCACAAAAATCTGTGAAGGTGAACTTCTTTCTCTTCTAAAAACACTGAATTATACATCTTAGAGATGTCGCCTAGGAAACCATACAAACCTTCGCGAAATCGTAAAAGGACACATCGTATTGGAGTTAAAACATCTGGTCCTTTGGCCAAAATTCCATTTAAAGAATAGCCATTCACAGGCTGACTTGAATTCCAGACAATTCTACAAGGCGTAGTTTTACTCATTGGATTAGGTGCAATTTGGTGAGCTATGTACCAAACTGGACCTGTCCAAGAATTTATTTCTGATTCTGACAGTTTCCTGGCGGCGCCTCTTTCCAACATTTCAAAAATTTGACCTTCGTATATTGTTCTCCAACTTTCGTCCGTGTCTAGGCGACGTAATGTGGAAAACAAAACGGCTTTTACTGCTCTATAATTCTCTTCGGCCGGTAATTGATTAGGGTTGATCAGATATGGATACCTGGCATCCCAATGTGGCTGCTCACTATGACCATCTCCTCTAGGTTTAAATGTCAAACACATTTCTATTTGAATTAACTCATTCTCTTCCTTCAAAGTCATATGCTTATTTCCTGGAGGACAATTACCGCATTTACATGAGCCACATCTGGGTGTGCAGGCAGCACCTATCTGATATTTGAACATTTTGACAATATCCCTTACATTAGTATGCAAATTCAGCGACTTGTTGATATTTGGTGTTTGCGAGCGCACAAACTTCTAAATCACACACATCCAACGTCGATATTTGATCGTTAGCCTTAAGGCCCACACTGCAGGCTCTGAGACTAAAGGCCAAATGCGTTGCGGATGATTGAACATAGTTGACACTTTTTTCATTTAAATCTTTATGGCTTCCACTAACAACAACTCCCATGGGTCCGTCCCACAAGACAAGGTTATCAATAGTACATTTTCTAGATGGCATTAAACTGGCGTTAGCCTGTGAAAGCAAAATGTCACATTCAGTAGGTCTTTCCAACTGTCTAGGTGAAAAATCTGGGAAAAATTTAACCAAATCATCAGCATTGGCAGAATCTACAATTGACGTGATTCTGTCCATGCCATAAAAAATCATTGGAACCGCTCCAAGGCGAGTTCTCATTTTACAGCAATACCTCATTGTCTCTATTTCAGTTTTAATACCAGTGATAGCATTTATTACAAGTGTAAATGGCTCACCCTTTAATTTCAAACGTTGTGCTACTTCATTCGTACAATAGTTTGTGTCGCTTGCACTGTCCCATAACACACCAACCCTTTCACCACTGCTCATATATGCATACTGGAGCATCATGAGTGGAGTTGAGTCGTCAGCACTTCTAGCCTCTAGTGATGTAACATTGGTATTTGACATAACTCTACCTAATTCTTTAGTGAGTTTTTGAATTTCACTTAGGTCTTTTCTATTTACTGCTTCTTCCAATGATTTCTGAAGTTTAATTATACCATTTACATTACTAGAGTTGCTAGTTGTGCTCGCGGCTGCTCCCTCAGCAGTTTTTACACCTGTTTCATCATCGTGTAGCATGTAGTTGTGCTGCTTAGTGCATTTACGACATAAACGTGGATTCTTATGCATGCACTCACTCGCTCTGTGCTTACCTTTTAAGCACTTGTAGCACAATTGAAGTTGTTGTACTTTTTTCAGTCGATCACGGGGGGACATTTGTTTAAAACTATCACAAAACCAGATGGGATGGGAGCCAGTTTGGCATACACAACAAACATGAAATTCTGGCTTAAAGGGCTTATTAGATGCTGCTAAGCGGGTTCCTGCCTTGTGGGTCGACTGTGCAGAATTAGAAGGTGATTTGCTCTCATCAGCTATTTCTAACTGCCACTTTATGAATTGAATGAATTTGGCTGGTTTTTCTTTATCAGTTAGTGTCTTACCGTCAATATGATGTACTGTTTCCCACCACTTATCTTTCACTTGGACAGGCAGCTTTCTCACTATCTGACACACAATAGCGGGGTTCTGTAATGTATTTTCACTGTCTAGGTCAGCCAAATCATTGACTGCGCTCAGGATACTTCTATAGAATGCTGCACATTTCACAGCATCATGGTTATTGGGGGTTTGAATCTTTAATACTTCTTCCAGAATTTCAGTGATAATTTTGTCTTTTACCCCGTACTGTCTTTCTAGCTCCTTCATAATAGCCGGCTCTGTCTTGCAGTCCGGTGCCAATGTAGCTTTAATTCAGGAGAAAGACAGTTTTTCAAACAAAGAGTTAGCTCCGCACTACTAGCATCAGACAAGCGCGGCTTTATTACACTGGAGTATTCGTTCTTCCATTCGTAGAACAGTCTAGCCTTCCCACTAAATACAGGATAACTCAGTGGTTTTAATTTTATTCTGGAAGGTGTAGTATCAGCAGCTGTACCTGTTGTAGCAAGATTGTTCAGATACTTGTTGACGTTTCTCTTTATGGCTCGAGTCCTGGAGATACTTGTATCAAGATATTCACTATTAATTGGAAGCTGTGCGTCTTCGTCAGAGAGCCCTGCTACATACAGCTCATGGCAGACTTCTAGGTCATCGGAAGCCACATTCATCTCCTTCAGGCACGATTCAATGGTTTTCGTACCAAGCTCGTCTTCAATAGCCTCCTCGAGTTTGCGTATTTCACGCGTCAATTTGGTCTTCGCCACTCTTCTTTTCGTTTTGAGGTCCGACATGATGATAATTTATTGTTAGCACCGGCGTGCTATAGCAAATGAAGTCAAGACTCTTTTACTGCAGCTGTTTTTATTCACATTAGATGAGATAAATTATCTGAAATATAAAAAATACAATGACTAGAGACGTAAATAAATTTCTCGAATTAACAAATGAAATCATTTAGCTTTCAATCACAATGAAAATTAACAAATGATATTAATTTAGATTTATTTAAATCCAGTGACCTTATCTCCTTAATCCCCACCTGGTGACCAATTTAAATTTACCACACGAAAAGATCGCCATCTGGTGATTAATGAATAGTTTATCGATTTAATATTCGTCCAATCGAGTGTCTCTTCATTTTAGCACCTTATACAAATGGTAAACAACATGTGTGTGAATCGAGAATACACCTCAAACCTCGCTTAGAATGACTGATTCTAACACATTAATTTGTTGCGATTTCTATGGATTTACAACTTACGAATTCAAAAGTTATGTAGGCATTAGTAGGTATGTTTATATGTTTAACTGTATTTCAATTCTGCTAAAATGTGCTCTATAAATAATTCAGGCCAGTCACTGTGGCAGACTCAAGTCAAGAGTGTACAGTCATGCTCAGTCATGCTGTGTATTGCTCCCTTCTGACAGCCATGACAGCTGTCAAATGCTTCACTGAACACTGGGTCTATCTACCTATCTGAACCTAAATGAATTATCTAAAATTAGCACTACTAGCTTTACCGGCCTACAACTAAGTTATTTAAATAGGCCTAACAGTTACTTGTTAAAGCTGATCAATCCTGGCAATTTCCACAAATCAATTTTATCATGAAATATGTCATCACTTTTAGAACTTAGTTTTACTGACTGTTATAGCAGGCAATTCTCACATTATTATTATTAATCAGGTAATATTTATTTATGGATTACATGTCAGAATTCCCTGGTATAATTTACTGAGCCTGTCACTGTCAGCAAATCAAACTTGAAATGAATACATGCCACTTTTTATTATCTGTCAAAATAACACATTTTTAACTCATAATTAACAATTATAGTTAATTAACCTTAATAAACCTTAGGCTAACCATGTACATGAAATAAGAATTAAACCCACCAGTTGCATGTCTTGGTTTCAAAGGTTGTTGTCTCTCAGACAAACACCAGGCAAATGAGGCAGAATCAATGCAATTTGGACTGACCACAAGATCAGCAAGGTTAAGGTCACACCTTGGCTGGTCAATATAATTTTCCATGAGAGTCAGTGGTCAGCCTCAATATCAAATCTAATGGAAATTCACCATAAATATCCCATTGGCTTGTTAAATCAAATTACATCAAATTATAATTGCAGTGCGATGAACATAAATCAAACAAATCAATTGACATTCTTAATTAACATTAATTAGGTTTTTACAGGCACCATGTGAAGCGCTGAGGACCACTCGCTGTCGCTAGGTTCAATGACCCCTAATTTTATCATTTCATCGAGCTCACGTTTTGCGGTAACAAGCTTATCGGGTGCCAATCGTCGTGGGCGCGCAAACACTGGGTGTCCTTTGGTGACTATTTTATGTGTTATACCGTGTTTAACGGTCTCACCCTTTGTCGTAGGGCGAGTCAGTTCCGGGAACTGGCCGAGAAGTTAAGTATACTCGTCTGAACAGTGTCTACTCTGTTCAACGACAGTGGTGTAATCGATGACAGTGAAGCGGCAATAGCTAGACCTGTTCTCATGTCCCGGAGACATCGGCTTCTCAAGTCTACAAGAAAATTATAGTGAATTAAAAAATCAGCCCCGATTATGGGTTGCTGCACATCTGCTACTATAAACGTCCACGGATATTTGCGCTTTAAACCGACATCGACGACGCTTTACGTTGCCGTAAGTAATTATAGTACTGTTATTTGCTGCCACCAGGGGGAGACTATCAGCGTCCGAAATCCCGTTAGCGCAAGACTTTGGCAAAACACTGATAGCTGCGCCTGTGTCAATCAAGTACTTACATTTATGTCCTTTGTCTGCGACGTATAATAATTTAGAGGATGATAGCGCAATATTCGCTACTTCGCGCTGACCTTATGTGCTATAGTACGAACAGGGTTCACTGCACAAGCGCGCCTTTTCACCGTAAGTTTGGTGGTAGTAGCAAACCTGTGCAGTGGCTGTGTCGGTCGGTTGCGCGACATTATTTTTCGGCGTTTGCGGCGGCGGTGTGTGCGGACGATTATTTTGCTGTGCATTAGTACATATATTTGGTTTGTTAACAAACTCGGTGGCCTGTACATTGGGAGTAAATGTAGGCGTAGGAGTATAATTATTGCAATTACCAGGTTGGTTATAAACAAAACCTGTGGCCTGTACATTGGGAGCAAATGTAGGCGGAGGAGTATAATTGTTGTTTACACGTCCACGCCCTTTATTTCTCTTCCTCTCTGATGTAGTCGCGGTTTCTAACTTTTTAATCGCCTGGACAAGTCCTCAAGCAAACCAACTAACTTAGTGGTTTCCTCTACCTTTATTTTCGCAACCCCCGGCTTACTCTCTTCGACGTCTGCTTCAGAGGCCAGTGCCCGGTCGGCCAACACGGCCAAACTTTCTAGTGTGGCACTGTCTGGTTGAGTTGCCAAATGAGCTCTGATTGAAGCGGGCATCTGCCGGATGAACGCTTGGCGTATGCCTGCCTTCCCCACAATGGCTTTCGTGCCAAAGCCTGGTGTCTTTTGTAGACGCCGTAGGAAGCGTGAGGGAATGTCTGTACCCATCCTTTCACCTGAGATTACTTTACCCTTTCGGGTGTAGTCAAACCGCGTCGCTCAATCAAAATCGCTTTCAGGCTTTCGTATTTATGGGATCTGAAAGGCTGAAGTAGAACGTCCCTCACGTCTGATGCGACCTCGCCCGAAAGTGCTGCGCAGGTTAAGCTATATCTCTCGTCATCGTCATTGATCTGGTGAAGAGCAAACTGAGTTTCTATCTGGTTAAACCAGAGTTCAACGTCCGTAGCATAAAACGTAGCGATTTTGACCTTAGGCAAGTTCGTTGAACGTCTCTGAGGCTGCCTTCTTAGTGGTGAAGGGCTCTTTGATGAATCGCTCCTAGAATGAGGACTCGTTCGTCTAGCTCGGGCAATTCGAGCGAAATCTGCTTTAAGACGTTGATACTCTTCCTCTGCCTCTCGGAATCGAACCTCATTGTCCTCACTGTCCTGATAATAGTTATCTTTGCGTCGAGCACCCGCACCTTCTACGGGCGTAGACATGAAGCCTTCACTATCGTGTTGTGTCGACATTATGAAATGTTGTTTTGAAATTATATAACTATTGAAGCATTTGAGATAGCCGGCCTATTGGCTCTATGCCTATCTCAAACGTGTTTAAAATGGTATGTCGTGTTAACACATACCAACTATTTTTGACGTGCCGTGCGCGGATTGGTTGTACGTTGCCGTCTAGACCAGATGAAAAAAATGTCTGTATATGTTGAATCTTAGAAATGTAGACTGTAGAAAATGTTCATGCTATGTCGCATGTTGCGAGAAACAGGGGTTGCAGATATAGTTGAAAATGCGTCGCTGAGGTTGCACATATTTTCTTTGCACTAGTTCACAAACGTATATATTTATTTTAGTGAAAACTGTAGGTCTATATTTGACACAAAATGTTTTCACTTATTCACACACATACATAATGGTATAGTGAAAACTGTAGGTCGAAATTGTACATAACAATGCCAGATACAATTATGACATGCTATGCTAAGCTAAAATAATAGTATATTGTAAATCGACCTGGGTGAATTTTTTTTTTCACACAAGTCGAAAAACACATGCAAATATTGCAATGTTTCGCGATAGCACAACTGTCAAATCGAATATTTCTGTATTTTTACAAATTTAATCTTCAGAAATCAACTATCATGAGAAAATTTTGTTCTCGAACTGATAGGCTAAATGTGACTGCGAATAAAAACAGCTACATTTATTTTAGAAAAATATTTAAAACGTGACTGACAGTAGTCTATGCGGATTGATGATATAGTATATCATTTCGCTGAAAAATGATTTCTGTGATGAGCATTCCACTTTTTTTTTTATGGCACGTTCATCACCGAGTCATTCTTATTAACGTCCGAATCAATCGCTCGCTTCGATTCATTGACTGACGTATAAATCAGCTGTCGTTGTAGCAGTTGCATTTATTTCGTCTGTGGTGGGTGTGTGTATGGTGTATTATCGGTACTGCTAACATGTGCGGCAGACAGCTTGTGGCTGCGTGCCTGTGTCAGCATGCGTGTAACGGTGTGTACATATAAAAGTGAACAGCAGCCGCGTCTCGCCTCACATTAGCATATTCATTACCTACTCCGTGCCCAAATAAGGCGCTAAAAGGAGGCTAGAGCAACGACAAACACCAGGGGGCGTTTCAACGTGAAAAAATTATACTATGACTTTATTAAAATCTCGCACAATTAGTGCTATAATTTCGTTTCCGAAACTGCTTATTTATATTTCCTCTCTTTCAACCGTTTTGAAAAAGAAAATTTATAAATAATAAAAAAAAAATTAATAAAAACTAGGCCGTGTATAATTTTGAACACGTGAATAATCTGCTCCACCAAATCAAAATGGCGGCCTAATTTATGCTAATGTGATGTGGCGACACAGGTCCACTATCCAAATGCATGCCGGTTATGGCGGGACACGTGTTTGCCCACGGCGGGCGATCAGCTAATCAAGGGGAACCAGCGTCCAAAATGGCGCTCACTTACCAAATACATTTACAACAATCAGCATTCTCTGAAATAACATATTATAATAGTAATAAAATATTGACCTATGGTCCTGGGAATATATTTAACAGACCAATTAGGACCGTTTATTGACATTCATTAGCGAAACAATTTTATTTGGCCCTAATCCTATTAAAGGTTACCCGAGTCGAAGCGATATTTTATAATTTCTTGTCGATTTTACTGAAAAATCGAAAAAAATGACGAGGCTTCGTCTATGGACTTTAAAATTGAGTCACCCAATTATGGCAATCAACGATGAAAAATGGGTTTACGAAAACACCCACTTCCTATTCGCCTACAGTGGCATTAATAGGATGAAAGCATTTAAAAAACTCATACTATGAAAACATGATAGACTAAGTCTATGAGTACAATTTTCAGGATTCTTCTAGAGAAAAACCGACATGCTCGCCATCTTGAAAAAGCGCCAAACACGTGGAATTTCGTCCAAAAATAAGAAAATTACGCCGTTTTCGACGTAAAAAACTTGCTTCTCCTCTGATAACTCTTTCTGACTAGTTTAAAACTGGCATATTAAAAATGCCCTACAGCTTTCACGTACCTTGATGAAAAGAAAATGCTATTGATTTTTTTCAAAAAGTCCCTTAAAATTTAAATAAAACTATCCTTGAAAACAGCAGTTTTCAATTGGCGTCTTGGTGAAAATACTGTTGCGTTGTCTATCAGTCCTCAGGGGTCACCAGTATGGGAATATGGGGTAGTCCCTCGCGCCGGAGATACTTGTGAGTGACCGTTAGGGTCTCTAGTATGGGCTTGTAAGGGTGAACGAGAGAAACTGCCCAACATTCTCCATTATAACGTAAACTTCCTCTCCCCGTCGAATCGACGGTTCTAAGTAAATCACAAAACTCTTCCTCCACTTGTCATGTTTATTCGTCTAGACATCTGGTACCTACAACGTACAACCCCGCGCACGACACGTCCTACTTGACTCAGAGAGAGCGACCTGCGGCACGTCTGCAGTCGCTGAGCGTAAAATCTGAAGTGCGGGAAAAGTACCAAGGCCGCATGGGCTCAGGCCCTCTGCGCCCGGCACCAAAGTACCGAAACGAGGCAGTCGTCCGCAGATTCTCGCGTCCGGGAAACCGGGTATAACTGCCACATTAAAATAACGAAGTAGGGATCCTACAGGTATTCAAATGAATCAGAAAGAGAGCTAACATACATTTATGATGATTTCAACTTGAAAAAACCTATTTGGTCTCCATGGTTTATACTTAAATATTTCAGCGTAAGGGTTTAAAGGAGTAAAGGTCCTTCTTTCTGTTTTCAGCACATGGTGATGGTGCCCACCACTGTGGCTCAACCTGTCACTACAATCCAACCACTCACGACGGCAAAGCCTACTACTCCTGTGTATTCATATTAGACGTCATTATAGATTATGTGTGATGTGACACGACATGGGACAATGTGAGCGATGAATGGATATGAGACACAACGTGTAGCTAAATTTAAATATTTTAAATCAAATGTATGTTACGGAATTAGCACAATGATGTCTCAGTGTAATTATTTTATCATCATGAGCCAATACCGCATCAGCATTTTTGCATGTTAGTAGGGGAGCTTAACCTCAAAAAATGATCGAAACGTATACTTCATTGCAAAAATCTGAATTTTTTGTCACAGGCCGATATGACCTAGACATTTCAGAATCTGCCGACAGACAAGTGAAATGTGCCCCCTAGCGGCCATATTGGACGATTCAAAATGGCCACCACTAAAAACCTTGGCCAAGATAACTTTTTAAATAAAAATCACAGAATAACTTATAATACCTCTATTTTGAGGTATTTGAGACCAAGGATCACAATTATGATGTCATTTTCAATCTAAAATGACTAAATCGAGGTCATATGACGATATGAGTGTAATTTTTTTAAATTATTTATTTTCTCTGCAAATTTTAAAGCGCTCCAAAACTTCACGGTTTAAATTTTTTTTCTGACATAGGTCTTTCATTGTTTTAGTTCTGAATATCAATTATTAGTCTATTTCGCCATAAGAATAATTTTACAAATGGTCGTCAAGGGTTATAAACACATTAACGCAGTAAAATAAATTCCAAAGATTTTAAGAAACATGTCGCATCATCACATTAATACGTAATACTAGAACAGTAAGAATGGGTGATTTTTAATTGACTCCACAACCATTTATCTGAATACTTTTGCACATTTAAAATTAATTCTATCATCTCTGCACACGAATTGCAAACCAGTGCAGCAAGAATATACACATGTCTTCAATGGCAGCAATGACTAATATTACTGTCACTATTATTAGGCCTTTCCAAATAACCAGATAAGTATCACAAAGTACAAAGCTTGACATTATAAAAAAACACTAAATTCAAGTTTTTTTCCATGGACAATTGACAAAGGCAATGCAATAACAAAAATAATAGATAATATGTAGTACCTTCTGAAAATTGAACTGTCTGTATAAATCGTATGTCATGGAATTACCATGAAATAATAAAAACAAATGAAAAAGTAAAAATATTTTATGACCAAATAAAAGTGGAAATTTTTTCAGTGCAATCATGTGTTCAGTTACTGGTCAGCAGTTTCATTATCCACACAACCTCCCTCACACTTGCATAATTATGGAGTTGCAACGTAAAATCGACTTACTAGCATCAGCTATAGTTTCGTCCTGAATGAAAACCACCTGTTCCCATCACATTCCTATACCCAATTGGAAAAGTCTGGTACCACCTGATGGCATGATTGCCTGCTTCCATATATAGGAAGCATGTAGGAATGATCTTTTGACGTGCTCAAACAGAGCTGCATGTTTAAGGTATGTTCTCAAAGGAGCGTGAGGTCTATGTGCTGCTGTACGTCTTGCTTTTTTAACAGATGAAACAATACAACTCTTACTATACATATAACATGTATAAGCACACAGAAACAAATCGCTTCATGTTGACACACTCTGACTTGAGAGACCTAGGTTTGTCTAGAGTGCAATTAAATTTGGTCATTTAATGTATCTGAAAATCTAACATGGCACATGTTCTGTTGGACAGCACAGAGTCATATAGAGTTATCTTATTTTCGTTTATTTTTGGACAGACATTTTTGCTAATCTATTTTTGGAATTGGTGTACTCCCAGTTGGGGTAATTTGGGCAGGGGGGTGGGGGGCTGATGCAGTGGTTATAAAGCGGTCTGCTTGAAAAGTCGGGAGATCGCGGGTTCGTCCCCCGCTGTGGCATTCAGGTTTCAGATAAACAAAGCTTTCTTTCTCGCTTACTCGTAAAGACCACTCGTAAGTATCGTGTGGAGCACTTGAACCTCCATGACTGAGTGGTAACGTGCTCGGCCTCGAACCGCCAGGGCTCGAATTTCGAATCCTATATCTGGAGGGCAGTGTGATCTTATCATCTCATCATTTGCAGAGGGGGTTATTTGGCTCTTCAGATAGGGCATTAGATGCATGTGTATGCAATCATTAAATGTTGCTGTACGACCTGAACGTACGATGTGAATTAAATCAGCGACATCGGGAACATGGAATGAGAGCATGAGCATACCACGCTCGGCAAGGAATGGTGAAAACATCTGACATATTTCCATTATTTCGGGACTGGTGAGACATAAACATAAGAAGTGTAGCATTTTGCATCATTATTCCTATATTCTTGGAATTGTGTTTGGTAGATTATTTCATGCACACACTATTCATGCAGATCACATCCAATCTCTTTGACTGTAACTTCATGCTCCCATTACATCACCAGTGTCAATTACTACATGGACAGCATCCAATAATGGACTTGCATGATCTACGAGTAATCTCATGAAACTTGCGATGTCAATGACAAAGTGTCGTTCTAGAGCTTATAGAGATTCTTTATGGTGTACATCTGATGAGTTGCGATGGTTTTGTACACTTTCAAATTAATTAATGATTGTAAGGTGCAACTAGCATGTACAATGCTATAGAATCAGTATCGTCTTACAGATCTGATAAGCAACCACCACCAGCTTGTACTACCGATAGCTGTGTTCATGAGACTGATCCATCAAATAACATTTATAAATAGACCATTGAACAACGAAAATATCAGAATGTACAGAAAACCACATCACTAAATTATTTACAAGGTTCGGTAACCATCTGGAACAAATGGTGTTGTCAAACGTGAAAAACCAGCAACACAATAAATCCAACGCATTGAGCTCAAAATCACCATCTCTCAGAGAGTGCGCAAACGACAAATGAGAATTTCCACCTCGATAATAAGTGAACAGTACTTACACATACGTCCCTCCCTCGACTGCTTGTCAAATTTTTCTTCAAATAAGTCTGTATTACTATAGGTATGCTCCTTGCTGAAGGAGATGGGTCACCAATGAAACTTGATGATCATACCGAGTGCGCTTAATATGGTGGTCATCCAGCGTTGATATAGCTCTGCCAGAGGTGAACACACCAGCCTCAGACATCACCCACTCCCCATCCAGAGCCACAGATAAAATGAGCTTTATCTTCCTATCAAAATTACGCACTTTACGTCACCAAGAATTGAAGGAAATTGCAGGAAAGTATTTGTCAGGAAAGAGAGGTAAAACGTCAATTTCTGCTCGAGGTTTCATCCGAGAATGATGACCTGACCGGGTTGTCATAATGTTGTTATCAATTTCCTCTTTAGTTAGGAGTTCACAAACGTGCTTTATCCAAACTGTTTCTCTTATCTCAGACAATGGGTCCTATAATATGAAGGCCTTGCCACATTACCATCCTCAATTATTGGCATAAACAAATCCATGCGGCTGAGATTAACAGGAGGGGGTACAATGACGAGGATATATCATACGATACACTGAGGCCAAGGAGGTGAATGTGCCAATAAGGACTGGTGTTTGAGATGAGTATTATTGTGTAATTCAATACATATGTAAGCCTACAGGGGTTGGGATGTTTCAGGCTCTCTACTGTGGCGTATTTGGACAGTGGACTGAGAGGGAGAGCCATATTTATTTGTATTGTATATCATCACCTGACCAACAACACACGCTACTTAAGATCTCTGACCCATAAAATTTTCAAAGTTATAAAATTATTTAAAAACTACGGATTTATTCAGCTTTTTAAACATGGACCTATTAGAAAAACAGTAATACGCCAATTTTAAACGATTTTGACCTTGGTGTTGTTATTTAACATTGAAAATTCAACTTTTGATCGAAAATGACGTCATATTCGTCATCCTCGACCTCAAATACTCCAGAAAAGAGGTATTACATGTGGTTCTCTGATGATTAGTTAAAAAGTTAGCATCAGTAATCCATTACAGTGGCGGCCATTTTGAAATTGCCCAATATGACCGCTAGAGGGAAAAAATCGCTTGTCTGTCGGCATATTCTGAAATATTCAGGATTCTGAAATATACGAATTTATTCAGCTTTTTAAACATCGACCAATGAGAAAAAACGGTAATAGGCAAATTCTAAACGATTTTGACCTTGATGTTGTTATTTGACCATGACAATTCATGTTTTGATAGAAACTGATGTCATTATCGTCATCCCCGACCTCAAATACCCTTGAAAAGAGGTATTACATGTGGTTTTGTGATGATTAGTTAAAAAGTTAGCATGTGTAAAGCATTGCAGTGGCGGCCATTATGAAATTGCCAAATATGGCCGCTAGAGGAGAAAGATCGCTTGTCTGTCGGCCGATTTTGAAATAGCCAGGTCATGTCAGCTTGTGATAAAAATTTCAAACTTTTGCAACGAAGTGAACGATTATTTGATTAAGCCCCTCTACTATGTTGACTGACATTACATCGGACACTAAATACACATAGGGGGCTATTAACTACTTTCTTTTGCTTGAATATACGATTAATATATATCATTGTAATAATAGCTGTTTCGTAGAACATGGTAAGACCACAGGGTCTTGAGTCCTTCACCTTAAATGCAATAATCCTGATCAATATGAAGTTAGCTATAAAGGGTAGACATGGTGATTGTACCCATTTCTTTCCCACGCCATTAGAATAATATTTTTCACTCTTGCTCAAACTCTGATAAACACGCGCTTAGCCAGATATAGTCTTTTTGAAGTGAAGGTCAAAATTAATTAAATTACTAGATATGACCTTCATTATCCCTCAAATAATTATAAGGAAATATGAGAGTTGCTACGTCTTTACGCGGGGAGATGGTGGACATCAAACTAACCATTTTGCTTCAAATTGAGCAGTTAGCACTTGAAATAGTCAGCAAAAAGGGTTTGCGCCAGGAGCAAACACTGGACAGCTTTGTACGTAAACTGAGTAGGTTGTTATCACTTAAAGTTTAAGGAGAGTTTTAGCTGTTTGTTTAACCATGTTTGCTCTTGGACAACTACTTGTGGATGGCAGATGCGCGTGATATATTACTTATCATAATCACCATGCTTTATATTATAGCCTTCGGCAGCGAGGTGGACGGAGGGTTTTGATGCGGAGCCAACTTATACCAGTATATTGAATATATCCAGGTAGCACGTTCCTGCCGCACGACGGCTTCACGAGCAGACGCTAGCCGATGTTAAAATTATAACTTTATAACTTTACATGTTTCAACAGTGTTTCTACGGTTTCTTTTCTACTACCATTTATATAAAGTCAAAAATATATAAAGCCTATATATTCTTGATAATTATCTCTGGACTTGGCACGGGACACATATAATATTATGCATATCATGTTTTACATATTAACTTAGTTTTAAGTTTACAGTGTATCTAAACTGTATCCTGAATGTCAAACGTAGTAGCAGTGTTGGTCACCTGTATTTGACATCATCCATATGTGTACAATTTTAATAATGAAACCTACTAAATGAAAAGTATGATTTTGCTAACACTAGTTTATCATATTTAAAACATAAAGATTAATGGTTCTCCATTAAAGTTACAATACACCATGTGTCTTGACATTATATTATCGATCATGCATAGTTCGCCGATGGTGGATATAATATATATTATAATACTTATTATCATATGCATTATGATTTGACACGTCAAAGTGCATGTATTTAGGTCTGATAGTATGAAGTTCTTTGAATAAATTTAGGAAGCAACTGGAGACTATAAACAAGAGTATGTTGATTATGTTGCTTTTATGTTGTGCCGACGTCGGAGATGATGGTTCGACATTAAACCAGCATAGCGTGAACGTTTGTTGAGTGTTGTCGGGCTACCGTCATTCATCGTGTCCATGTCCGCAACATATCATATCAAATGGTCTTATCTATCTATCTTTCTCTCATTGTATATATTTTAATGGGGTGGTGGAGTTCATCAAACAGGACACGTACATTGAAATTGGCGACAATAATACATTGATGCAAATGAAATCATTTTAGTTGCAGACAGTGAGTGGTTGCTCCTCTGACATAATGCAACTTGTTAAAATATACTGAATGAAGCAAATTTTAAATAAATCAAAGTTTAAAGAAAGCAATGTGAGCACCCAGGTATAATTTCTTAAAATACAACATAGTCCTGTATCGCTGGTCAAACAAAGTTATCAATAACGGTCACTTTTGCAATTTGTGTCAAACGCCAACATTTTGGCCAACTGTTATGTATCCCACTCTGTGCATGATATTATATGAAAATATAAAATTAGCACACCTCTCCCTAATCTGTATGTTATATAGACTCGCACACATGGTAATAGTTTTATTTTGTATCAGATAATATCCGTTTTGGCTGTTTTCAGTTTTGAATATTCAGAAACAATCCATAGAAAAGGGAAGATAAAGCGGGTACAAAATATGACAAGATAGTAAATTTTCTTAAAATCGCCGAACGTACATGTAGGCCATACATAATCACAAAATCTCCTTTCCATTTCGGATATGACGCCCATTTTTCTAAAATGCAAATTAACATTTTACACGGCGAAATCGCTTGGAGTGTTCCTTTTATATGATTAATGAGATGAAAATGCACCTTTCTGTAAAATGTTGTACGTTTATGACTGTCTGAGCACAATAGTTAATTTATTTAGATCAACAGCTGTACTAACATAGTAGTCCAATGTTATTCTAGCATTGGACAATGTTGCAAAGAACAACGACAAAACAACAACGACAAAACAACTTATGTTATTTATTTATTTTTAAAATGTACATTGAATATCTAGTTTCGTGGATAGTTGCATGATTATCAAGTAAACATCAATAAAATAATGATGGCACAAATGAAATTTGTGAGTGTGGGTGATGTTTTCTAAGCGTTCGCGAACTGATTTGTCATAACAAAGCGATGAATAGAATTTATGAAGATGCAGATCTCGTAAAAAGCGCCTTAACCCTTTAGCCGCCAAGCTATAATCGTTTTAATCCGTTTTATCAACCCTTTCAAGCCTGAGTTTACCATTGTCATCTTCATCCACTACAAGCCGCGAATTGCTGTCGCAATTCGAGACTTGTAGTGGATTAAGATGATTTGGTGTGGTTTAAAAATTGAAGAAAATTGCCATGTATTGGCAAGTTAGTTTGATGGAAATTTTTGTTCTAAAAACCTTGGCTGCTAGAAAATTAAGTCTGTTTTCAGGGATGTAAAATGATGCGTTAATGCATCGTGAGGGTTTAATGGGTTAACTGATCAAATCACTGTTATTGGGAACAAAGTGTTTGTTTTCACATTAAGATTTGCAAATGTTTGGTCTCAACTATAACACTTGTGAGTAAGTTAACCTAACTAATGTTGTCGGTAGAGGCAACGCGACACACCTTCAAGAGGGTGGAAATTTAAACTAGATAACTTATAGTGGTATTTTGTCATTCGTTGGAAACTGGCAATTGCGTCAGTGCGTGAAACAAAATAACAACAACAACAATAACAAATTAAATGCATTATGTAGCCTACTCCCAGAAAACATGTATAATTTTCCACGATGCATGCAAGAATTATTATCACTATCTAGTTATATAGACTAAACACTGATTTGAACAAAGCCTTGTATTATAAACTTGTATCTCTTCAGGGTTAATAAAATATGTTTAAGCTAACACTGTCTTGAACATGCCAGACATGGGGTTCTCATCCGTGGGTTGTGATTGGCCATTGTCTCAGATTGGAAGCTCGCTCCTATTGATCGATTGACATTCAAGTTTCCCCGACCTATTTTCCTTAACATCCACAACAAACTGAAAATGTGTAAAGAGGTTATGCCAACATGTTGTTCAGACTATGTCCTTTGGTCTCAACGATTTATACACAACTATATCAGCATTGTAATGACTAATGACTAATGGATCAGCTCCAAGACAACCAGAATAGCCTACATCTCCATGTACATGGAGAGTTTACATTGCAGTTGAGTTTGAGAGCAAGTCAAGGGTATCAATTTACTGGAAGGGTAACTATTATCCATCCTCGATATTTAGTGTTCCCTGTGATGTAAAGCAATAAAACGATTGTAGTTTTTATAAAACAAAATATGTGAATGTTTCGTGAGTTTGCAGTAGCTACGTATAAAATAGGTAGGTCACATTGTGTAAAATAAACATGAACTTCCAAAAGAAAAGTGCGTAAAACATGCTGTACATAATATTAATATACGTGGATAAATATCACAGTAGTTGCAATGAATGATAATTATGGTTACAAATGTGCAAATGTGGATACACGCTTTTCACCCTATTGACGTTGTTTCACATTACCGCGACCCACAACGTCACTCGGGTGAATAATAATAGAAGGATATTATTAGAACCCGTCACCTAAATTCATTCTGAAAAACACACAATAAATTGTTGTGAGAAAAAGTATTGTGAAACAAAATGTTGCGAGACAAAATAAATTGTTCGATATTATTAAATGTCATTAGTTGATGTCGTTTGTACATTTTATCTGAAAATATATGAACGCGTTCTCTTTCGTTTTATTCTACAATTTGCGTGATATAATAAATCACGCAAATTACCAGGTGCATAGATGAAGTCTGCACCCAAGGGCTTATAATTACTGCCCTGTAACATGCCGATATTGAGTCACCTTGATAACACATGGTAATATATATCTAATAATGCTGAGTACATCTTATATTGAATACAAAAACATAATCAGTCGCCAAAATATTACATTGTTTTATGCATACATGTCCAAGAACAGTGGAAAATGTGTTACTTTTAAAACAACTAGACAGCCGTTCATTAACAGGCCTAACTCAGGAGATAATTCAGAATTTTCAAAAGGGTCCGTTACAAATGAACACCACTCAAACTTATAGATCTAGGTTTGAAACAATGACTTGTTATTTTTGTAAACTGATCAACAGGTTAATTTTGTATGGCAAATATCAAGGATTCTGTGGTTTAGACTGATGTTTATGCATACAGCTTGAAAGAGTCCGTAACACCAACCACCGTTATAAATCAACCGTTACACAGTACAACCAGCAGAACTGTAAACGCTTTATCTGAGAAATCACCATTTTAGCTGTCATTACAGTAATATAAAAAGTAACAAGAAACTAATTGTATTTGATTGTACAGAAATAAAAAGCCTGTTTCTGCACAATAGGTATGGTGGCATAACAAGTAATAAAACATAGATGTACAGATAAATATGTACATGGATAATAACATTTTTCTTAATAACATCACAATAATATTGTGGTACAACAAGTTATAAGCCATAGCTTTACAGATATATATGTACATGGATAATAACATGTTTCTTAATCACATCACAATACATTTGTAGGTATGGTGGTATAAAAAGTAATAAAATATATCTGTAGAGATATATTATGTAAATGAATAATAATATATTTCTTAATCACACCACAATAGGTATGGTGACATAACAAGTACAATAACTACATTATGTACAGCCAATTCATAGACATATAAATATGGCGCATTCTGAACCACATCACAAATTCTGTGTTGGAGTAATTTTCGGGTCGAATTTTCGCGTGATTCTAAAATGTACAATATGTACTACAGGACTACAGTTTAGCTCGAATAAACCAAACATATCACGGCATTATTTCTCCAAAACATATTGCGGTTTAACCGGTGTTACGATATCATTCAACGAAGAGAATGAAATGATAATAATGCAGATCTGTTCAAGTAATTATTTCGATTAAACGCAATCGCAACAATGTCAATCCTTCTTTAACATGCTTAATAACACTTCTTTGACATGCTTAATAACATGCAATTGTTCACAAATCGAGTCAGCAGTTGTTTGTCGCCTTTTGACGTGGTAAAATGCTTCAGCTGCAGATGGGTGTATCAGGAATTGCAATTAAACACTCACAATCGGCTTGGTCTGCTGACATTGTCATTAGAGTGCCAGATATCACCAAAGAGATACGCATTGTTTACATGATTTTAGCTACGAATTATCAACTTCAATAACATTAATCTTACATTATACATATTATTAATAGATTTTTAGTATTGGCACTTGGCCCTTGCGTGTATGCAATATAAGTTAATATTATATTATACTATACTATACAAGTCAGCATTACAGTGCAGGCTCAGCCTGACTAGCGTGTATGCAGTGTCTGTCTACAGTGGGCAATTGAGAACAATCCCGAATTTCAAGTTTTACGTGCAGGGCTGAAAAGATGCTGATTCGGTGATATTAAGATATCGACAAATCGAATGTTAATATATAAAATACTCCGGTTAATGTTATATTTCAGCAATAGATTGAGTAATGTTGTAGTTGATGATCAATAAACATGAGAGAACTAAAGCACTATTTGAAGTTGGCGTAAATCCCGAATGTTCCCATGTAGTCTTCTGCGATTTTGTAAAGAAAGCCATACTGCTCCTACAATAACAAATAAAATGATTGATTGTGGCAATAAAATTTATAACAATATAAATTTTACTGGAATTTTGTATAAAATACTAATACATAGATTACGATTCAACCAGCTGCTAACCATTTTAGGCCTACTTATTACAAGAAATGAGATATCAAAGTCTAAATGCATCAACCTCCTTCAACAGTTTAAAACCCCGTTAAAATTGTGAAAAGAATATAGTAAAAATACATAATAATAATAGCATACTCTAATATAATAATATTTATATATATAATGCATATTTCCCATTAAAATTGTAAATTTGAATGAATGAAAAATACAAATTAGCAATTCAGCAATTCAAGAGTTCAGCTAGAAATGTGTTATTATGGACATAATCTAATATTGTTCATAAACACTGGATAGTAGCAGCGAGACGCAGATTCAAACGCGTGATTTATTTTTATTTGATCAATGAATTAATGCATTGTAAATCATTTAGTGCGCACCAATTAAGCTTAAAAAATATTTGATGGGCACCAAATAATTTGGTGCGCACCAAATAATTAAACAAAAATATTTGGTGCGTACAAAATCATTTACTGTGCACCAATTAGGTTTTAAAAAAAAAAAAAAATTCAGTGACAATTTTTTTTCTTAAAACATCCTTTGAAAACGTACTGCTGTTGCCTTTCTATTAATATTATTATTATGACACAATATATTTAATGGGCGTGTGTGTACATGTTATAATGCACTATGTGATATAACAAAGATGTAAGGCAGTGTCGCAACTAATTAAAAACAAAATCCTGACTTTTCTAATATAATAATATTTATATATCTGGCACAAAGTGGGCACAAACAGTGGCGAATCCAGAATCTGAAGAATGGGAGACGCCAGGGGTTTGTGGTCTTATTGTAAATTCAAAATACTTTTTAATGTAAAATTACTTTTTCCTGACATTGCGAAAATGTATAAAAGTAAGGTGTTTTTCCTGACAAATTAGGGTTTTGATAAAAATTCCTGACTTTTCAGGTTATTTAGGTGTTGTGGCAATACCGGATAAGGTCATCCCGTTTGATTTATAACATAATAGTACAGCTAGTTAGTCTAAAAAAATAGGGGTAGGGTTCGTTTTGTGAGAAAAGCATGAAAATTTCTACAGTTATAAATTGTTATGTGCTGAATTATATAAGAGGAAGACCCCAATCGATCTTGCTCTCTGGAATGCTCTAAATTGCATAAATCCAAGATGGCCGCCGCGTGATATTGAAGTTGCCGGTTAGTCTGACAAAGTAGAGTGAACACATGTTTGACATTCAATAGTGTTTGACATTCAATAGTAATTCAGAAAAAGCTTGCTGGCACACTGGCTTAATAATATTGTTGAAAAAATATGCAAAATGTATATACACTAGTAATTTTGAAAATAAACAATAATCATAGCTTGCAAGCAATTGCCAAAAATGTCTCTCGGCTTGAGATTTCAACTTTTTTCCAAATTTGCCATTGTGGGCTATGTATCTGTGAAAGTAAACATTATTTACGTTTTGAGGTTTTGAATAACCTACAGAAAAATGAAAGTAATTTTCATGGTTCTAAAAACTATAACAAAAAAAAAACGCCAATTATACAATTTATTGTATTGTAGCTCAATTTTTATATAGTTTTTCCTTAAAATACAATGACATAAGGCCTATATTACTACATTTAATACAAACTTGCATAGTATTTTATTATTAATGTATGTTAAAACCACGGACGAAAACAATATACACATATTCAAAATGTACCCAAAACTACTAATCCACAAATTTTGACATTCAATATATTACAGTGCACATCCTCCTTGACATTTGCATAAGTCAGTGCAATTTTGATCATTTCACTCACATTTACATCGCCTTGTACATGTTTGCTTACAGCCACATTTTATGAGCTGACTGCAAGCCTCAGAGACATCTCGAAGGTTGTCCATAACGAAATATAATTGTGTTGTTTTTCGACCCATTCCTATTCGACTGGATCTGGGAGGTCTGACGACGGAATTAATGCCTGACCCCAAACATATTCTCCTTGATATACAGCACGAGTCATGCTAAGGAGAGCATCTGAAGTTTTTTTCTGCGTCCTGCAAAAAATGAAACTGTGTCACAGCCGGTGAGGCTGTGAAACATTGGGAGGGCTTCAGACCTATTTCATCCTATATTTTGAACTATCATATGTACCGTAATATAGCGGGATACTTTACCTGAACCAAGTGCAATATTTTCTGCAACTGTAATAGACAGTGCAACTACGTCTGTACCTACAGTTCTTATAGCTGCACGTCAGTCCTGTATCATGAATCTTGAATCAGCTTCTTCGTGCTGATATGGCTCTAGAAGTGTCTTGATCATTGTTGGTACAAAAAACCTGTTATCATAGGTTGTTACCAATATTTTACCCCCAGGTGGGGTAACTTGAGCAATATTTGCTCTGCTAGGAACTGAAATAGGTCGGTCTGATTGTCATCTACGCATAAGAAATCTGCCCAGTTTGCAGAAAGCGGGCTTGCTCCTGTAACATGTCTGCGACTTCCTTTTCCCCTATTGACCCTCGCTTAGGGTCATACATGTACCTATCCCATACGACATCAAGTTTACTGACTTTCTCAAGTCGTCTCAAAATGTATGCTACAAAAATAGAACTTGCATAATCAGCAAATTTCTTTGCTCCCTTAGATGTAGGTGACATTTAAACAAAAACTCTATTTGAACAGAATAAGTCTGTTCGTGGTGTTTACTACCCCTGCCTACCTGTTGTGTGTACGCAAGTTCATTTACAATCCTTGTAACCTCTGGGCTGGCTACCATCCATCTAATGCACCGGGATTTTCGGTGATACCTACTGCACCACCCCCTCCCTTAATTAGTTGGTTTAGCTGCTCATGGTTTTGGTCTAAAACAATTGAAGAAAGAACTTGTGCGGATTTCTGTGCAGTAAAATAACATTGCACAAATCGATCATTCACATCACGATGTGTGTCATGAAGTTGCACCGTATATCTAATATGGACGGGTAGCCTCCGGGCATAATGAGTATGGTTAAGGGCAAACATCCAAGGGGCTATAGCTTGCTCAAGCACTCAACATATAGTTGGAAATTCCGCTCCCTGAAAGCAAACACATACTGTAACAACAATAGTTCTAGTTCCAACGTTTTACCCCAATAGAGAAATTGGGGGTGAGCTTGTAACACACCATCCATCACTAGGAAGTACATTTACACCACTAGTATGTGCTATTGTGTATTTGCCATGTGCAGAGCGCTGGAGAGCATACAGAGCTGCTGCTGTCACCTCGTGAGCCCATCGAGTTCTTGTGACATGTTCCCTCACAATCATAGCTTCGGCCCTTCCAGAAGAAGTGATCTTGGATGTTTACAGAGGCGGGTGTCATATTCACTGATAAAAGAGGTTGACTATTTGCTACACGAAGACTGTAGTGACATTATACTCTGACAAACCAAAACGTGAAATCAGATTTGTAATAATGTAAGAAAATGAGGTTATGAGAATATGATCATTGATTAATTTTCACCCACTTGAAGTTGTGGATCGCGGTAGCGAGACACAACTTTAAGTGGGTGAAAAAGTCACTAGATAAATGTCATTACCCAGAAAACACGACATAGTGACTGAAATGATGGATTATTGTTGGCCCACTGTCTACGACACTGGATTCAGACTCTGAATGAGAATACAATGTTCAATTTATGCTCTCGAGCTTAAGCACTGCTAAAGTATTCTCTCTTCGTACGATTCTCTAAAGAGGCTTAATACCAGAATTTATTCTCAGATAACACGATGCCTCCACACAGTATTGGTTCAGCGTTGGCTGAATGTTGGGCCAGCGTCGTAGACGGGGGCCAGCTCTGCGCCAGCATTGGAAATACAGCATCTAAAAGGGGGGTAAATACTCACAGTGAAACAAGATGACAGACGAATCCACATATGTCTACAAGATGATCAGCTCTACCCGTATGTTTTACGGAGAGCACGTGTCAATCCCGTTAGATGAGATACCTAATATCCTTGGCTGTGCAGGTCAACCAGCTCGATCAAAATTAAGCCAGTATTTTGTCAACCCCTTGTCTCAAGTTAACCTTATATCCCGGTTTATTATATACCTATGCTGCTGTTATTTGCCCTAATACCATAGTTTCTGCCCTGTGCAATAACAGTTATTTTAGCTGGCGTCGTATTGACTAGTTTCTACTATTTGTCATAATCCATGGACAATTAGGGCAAATACTGAAATTATACTTATTTGACTGGGTTTTTCGTATTTGCCCTAGTTTGGCGTTGTTATTGACTGTTTAGCGTTCGTATATTGACCTCATTCAAGATCAGGGACAGTGGACATTTCATTCGCTGCCATGTTGATTCCGCGCTCACTTACGATGTGAAACTATTAATAACGTGGTGATTTGTATTCCGATTTATTCAAGGTTTATGTTATGTTATTTTCTATGATGTAATCTTTCAATGAAAACACATTTTTAGGCTTCTGCTTGTGTATCTAGTCTATGCTTAGTTAGCCATGTGTTAACCAGTAGAACACAATGTCTAGCCCTACATCAGCCAGCTAGTAGGCCAGTTGATAACAGTCCGTTAACACTGTGAAGCCTGTAGACACGCGACGTGTGCGTTATAAGCGTACATTCAGGCGTACACCCCCTGCTCACTGCTATCAGATATGCGGGTGCTGGTCACGGGCTACAAACATGTTGTAAGGTGTAGCCTACATTGTGTAGGGGCCTAGGCCTGTAGTCTTCCCTAGGCCTCTATCATGTATTATGTTTAAAAATTCATACCTGTCATCGGTAAGCTACAGGTAGGGCCAACATAACCTGGCCTATAGGCCTATCATGAGTTTAAAACTATCAGTAGGCCTAGTGGCCAGGCCTAACGTTAGAGATTTAGTCTTTAGATTATGTGAGGATGTATAGTATAGCCCGGTTCCTGAGGCCCCGCAAGAGCGAGTTGACCCGACCAGAGATCAACAGATCAATGGTCACCAGTGGGACGAATGGTGGGGTAGGCCTACGTTATAGAAGAAGAATTAGGAAGGCCTATTCAGGTGACAAAACAGAATTACAAGGTATATAATAAATACAACATTACCCTTGTCTTTCAGTATTGGCCCTATTATTTTGTCTCAGTTGCCGTATTTTTGCCTCGGCCTCCGGCCTCGACAAAATACTGGCCACCTCAACAAAATACTAGTGCCAATACTGAAAACACCGGGTAATATTGTCTATATACATAACTCCGATCCAACGGTCAAATTCACAGATAAATCTGCCGGTCATTTCCACCTTACTGGTATATATATATATATATATATATATATATATATATATATATATATATATATATATATATATATATATATATGTATATATATATAGCTATCAAACCTGCTGGTTTATGAGTTTACATTGATGTATCGTGGAAACAAGCTACGGCACTACGATTCCGATGACGATTATGCTGTGTATGCTCTCTCAGTGTGAATGACGAATCATGCATGAAAATATTCACAGCAAATAAGACACGTTCACATAATGCTTGATTAATATTGGCCCAGCGTCGCAGACGGAGGGCCAACATTAGCCAAACATTGGGTGAACGTCTCGTGTTTGCAGATCTCATCCAATCGATGAATCAGCGTTATTTGTAATGGATCACTGCTAAGTCCCAGCAAACGGAAGACTTCAACCAATGTTGGTTTAGTGTGAGGCCACCGTCTACGACGCGGGCCCCACATTAAACCAACATTGGACGACGCGGGCCCCACATTAAACCAACATTGGTTCAACGTCTTGTGTTTGCTGGGCTGTGGATGTACCAGCAACACCGAGACGTTCGCCCAGTGATGGATCAATGTTGGCCATCTGGGTAACCGTATGGTTACAGGTCGTTGGTCCTACGGGCCATTGGTCCTACGTGCCATTGGTCCTACGGGTCATTGGTCCTACGGCAGGGAATAATTTGTCTGGTAAGTTGAATCAATGTTGGGTTGATGTTGAACCGACTTCGTAAACAATTGACAAGCATTATGTTCTTTCACCGACTTCGTAAACAATTGACAAGCATTATGTTCTTTCACCTATCCTCACCATTGAAAAACAACCCCTAGAAGCCAGAATGTATAATGATCTAGTCAATTATTCATTATAATCATCCTTATGCGCAAATAATTGAAACTTAAAATCTAGAGTCTTAAATGTACTTCATTATCTGGGTTATTTCATAGTTATTTCAAGCTAAAACTCATGGTCAACTTGTAGAAACACCCAAAATAAAATAATATTTGCAAATTAAACTATTCCTGACATATTTACTGGACAATCATCTAAAAGCGTTAAAATTAATTTTCTATGTCATATACTTTATGTCATCACTAATAACACATACATGGAATCAGAGTATATTTTCCTTGCGATTCTATTAAACATAATATCAGCCACAATCTAAGGCACCATCCCATCCCCGGTGAGATGATCGTGAACTGCTCATGAACAATCATGAATAGCTCATGAATGTTCGTGAACAAAAAACTATGAACGTTCATGAACGTTCATCAACGTGTTCATGAACGGTTCATGAAAATTCTTGAACAACACATGAGACTTTCATGAAAGTTCATGAGATCATTTATTTATTTATTTTATTTTTTTATTTATTAAGATTCGCCAAATACACAGTATACATTACTTTGTTCAATGATAACAAAAAATAGTTATGATAATACTGTTGGCTGGGACATGGCATCAGGTATGTGATATCTATGCTAGGCCTGTCCCATAACCAGATAACAATGTTATTAAAGTATGTGTACAGCAATTATGAAAAACGCATTCCAGCAAAACACGAGACGCCCATCAAACGCCGAATCAATGCTGGCCCACCGTCTACGACGCTGGCCCAACACCGACTCAACACCAGGTGAACTTCCCGTGCCTGCTGCGATGTGTCAAAAAGAAAAAGAGAGAAGTGTTTCATGCCTGGCGACATCGCGGACAGCGACAAACGGTAACCCACGTGCAAGAGTTGTCAATACCATAGGTCGTGGTCAACATTACAATGTAAAAATTGTATAATAGTTTCTTAAAAGGTTTGACAAATCTATTGCGGCAATTAATTTGTTTTATTGTGTTCGGCAGGATATTCCACATTTTTACTACCCGATTAGAGAAAAATAGCCCAGCCAATTCAGAATTAAAGCGTACAGATCTTAAAGGCAAGACCTGTTGACCTAGCCTAGTTCTAGAGGTGTCAGCGTTATAAAAAGAAAGAATATGTCTAATATCTATATCTATGAAATTATGTAAACATTTTTATAGAAAACACAAGTCGTTGATATCTTTTATAAAAGACAAAGGAAGTAATTTGGTGTTATGTAGTCTGGTTGGGTAATCCGACACATAATCATTAAGAATATATTTCGTGGCTTTACGTTGCATACGTTCAATCTGGTTGAGATCTGTCTTGCTACAGGAATAAACAATTGATGCGTAGGCAAATAACGGTTTAACTAAAGTTGTATATAGGTGTAGTTTGACTCTATATGGAGCATTGAATCCGACTGTACGCTTTATCAGGCCAAGCATCCTGTTCGCCTTGCTAATTTTAGTGGCAATATGACTTCTCCAGGTTAAGGAAGAATTAATTAGTAGTCCTAGATCATTAAACTCTTTAACATATTCTAAATGAATGTTATTTAAATGGTATTAAAAATTATGTTTAAACGATCTGGCTATTGTGAGGACTTTGCACTTGGTACCATTAAAGAAAAGCTTCCAAATATCACTCCAACGTGTAAAAATATTCAAATCGTTTTGAAGGTCTACACAATCCTGCATTGATTTAATTTCTCTTCCAATTTTTGCATCATCAGCTTATAGAGTTTTAAAAGATAGATTTGAAATATTGTCCGCAATGTCATTCACATATAATATAAACATTAATGGGCCAAGTATTGACCCTTTGGGGTACCCCAGATCTAACGGGTAGTTTAGTAGACATGCTACCGTGAATTAATACTCGCTGGTATCGATTATTTAGATAACTATGGAGCCATTTGAGCAGCGTCCCATTAAAATCGAAAGTCTGAAGTTTATGTATTAAGAGATGATGGGGAATTGAATCAAAGGCTTTTGTAAAATTAAGATATATAACGTCAGTTTGGCCACCATAGTCTTAAATTTTTGAGATTTTGTCGTAAAAAACATATAATTAAGATTCTGTTGAGCTTCGTTGGACAAAACCATACTGGTTGTTAGAAATTAAATCTTTGATTTCTGGATAAATTATGTTGCAGATTGCACGTTCAAAATTTTTGCTTAAAATACTAAGTAAAGATATAGGCCTTTTATTTTCGCAATTAGTTCTATGACCTTTTTTTAAAAATGGGACATATATTAGCCATTTTCCAGGAATTAGGAAATATGCCAGCTTGCAAAGATATGTTTAACAGTTTGGTAAAAGAAGGTGCCAGTTCCTTAGCACAATTCTTTAGAAATACACCTGGAATGCCATCCGGCCCTGTCGCTTTGCTTGTGTCTATATTATGTAATATAATGCGGACTTCAGCAACTGATAACTGTAGAATTGATAGATTAGGATTAGTAAAACTATTTATGGGAGGAAGGTTATCCGTATTATGGACGTGAGTAAAGTTTGAATGAAAGAAATTGTTAAAATAATTCGCTACAACTTCAGGTTCGGCTGAAGTATTACCCTGAAATTTCATTTCAGAAGGGATATGTTTACTTTTTGTCTTTGATCTTAAGAAGCTCCAAAACCTTTTGGGATTAGTCCTTATATCATCGAGCGAATCCTCAGTATATCCTCAGTATTTATTGTATTTTTGATCTATCATGTTCCGGAGACTGTTTCTGAGTCGACGGTATTTAGCCCAGGCACTCTGGGTGTTAATTCTCCTAGCCCGTTTGCTGGCTGTCTCTTTCTTTTTGCTCAGATTTATTACCTCACTGTCAATCCAAGGGGGAGAATTAATGTCACGAATAATGCGACGGGGTTCAAATGTATTTAATGTTTCTTCCAATTTAGAGACCCAATTATCACAAATACGATTAATGTCGGGTATACCCACTGAGTCACTAACTATGTCAATGAGATCAGCGTTAGTTAAATATACCTTCACTTTAGTCCAATCCACATTCCTATAGTCAAAAACTGATCTAGTCAGTTTATTATTTTTAAGGCCACTAGCCTTGATAGAAAAATTTATAAGGTAATGATCCTATGGAAATAGGTCCTGTTCAACATCTATATCCGTAATTAAATGGGGTGATGTAGATAATATTAAATCTAATCTGTTACCATTTTGATGGGTTGAGCACATAACTATATGTTTTAAACAGAATTCATGGAATATATCATAATAGTACCAGTAGTTATTATTATCCGTAAGCGCAACATTCAAGTTCATGTCAAAGTCTGGTAAATTAAAATCACCGATAACAAGAATGTTGGCGAAACCTTCTTCTCGTATACGACGGAGACAGGTTTCTAAATTTTCTGTACCATTAGATCAGGTCTCAGTTTTGAATAAATACTCGTGTGGATAGCTGTTAAAACGCCACCGTACCCTCCACGATCCTTTCTATAAATATTAAAATCAGCTTCAGGTAATATTTCACAGTTTTTGATATCTTCTGTTAACCACGACTCGGTTACTGAAATAATTTTTGCTTGTTTTAATTCTACGAGTGATTGAAAATCTTTTAATTTATTATGATTTTTTGAAACCGACTTTAAACTTCTAGTATTAAGTAGAAACGCGTTTATATAATTAGATGGGCCTGGATTACGCTCTATATCTCCGCTGAGTAACAAGAGTGTAAATAACCAATACAAAATTCCCACCCTACAAAGAAAACTGATGATAAGGTAGCCATTGAGAATTATACCAGGCTTACCACGACCCGATATGTACGAATACGCGCTCTATATGTTACAATATCAACAGTCATGTTTATAGTTTAGAGTTAGGGTAGAATTAAAACATACATAGAGCGATATCACAAGATTAATAAATTGTTCTTTACAGTGTGTGTTATATATGAACACACTGCACACATTTCGAGGTCGAGTGCAAAAAGTGAAAGCACGTGAAAAATTGAGCTAACCCCAATCGACTTATCTTGAACATAATTATTAGCCAATACTTATAAAATAATAACAAGTGTGTACAAGCACTGGTCCAGCCAGTGAACTTATTCTGTTCATGAACTCTCACTTTGTTCATGAACATGGGTTGTTCATAAACGGTCATGAACTCAATTAATTCATGAACCAGGGCTAGTTCATGAACGACCATAATCTCAAAAAAATCACGAACCAGATAGTCAATGAACATTCATCAACGTTCATTAAATGTGTTCATGAACTATTCTGGAATGTTCCTGAACAACAAATGAGACATTCATGAACTGTCATCTGAGTTTATGAACGGCCATAAACTCAAATAATTCATGAACCAGATAATTAATAAACATTCATGAACGTTCTTAAACTGTCCACCTAGTTCATGAACGGTCATAAACTAAAATAATCCCTGAACCAGATAGTCCATGAACATGACCGTTTATTAAATGTGTTCATGAACTACTCACGAGTGCTCCTGAACAACAAATGAGACGTTCACGGAATTGAGGTTGTTCATGAACGACCAGGAACTCAGATGGTTCAATAATGAACCAGATAAGCCAGCAACACTTAAACTAAGCTCACGATGTTGACAAACTAAGCTCATGTTGATGTTCATGAATGTTCACGAATTGTTCATGAAAACTCAATAACTTTCAAGTCTTTTGACCTGTAAAATACATATAGTATTTAGATTGGGGACTATATTTTTCTGAGGTTACTTCTTACCTAAATAGAGCAAGCTAATTAAGCTTCATTTTGTTAAATATAAAAAGATATCTCCTAGAACTAACGGCCTGAGTACTGTTCTCGCAGGTACTCAGACCTAACTTGCCATGTTTAAATTTGTGCCCGTCACATTTTTAATCTACTTTCTTGACAAAAAGTTTGAACATAAACATACTCATCTTATGTTGACACATCCAATACATACTCGTTTATCCGAAGCAGAAAATGTCAAATGTCAGAATATAGTTTTTGTCCATAAAAAAACACATTTAATCACCATAACAAGCTTTTAAATTTCCCCCAAATTGTCAAGCGTGTGTACAACGAGTGTACACGTCACATGATGACGTAGTCGATCTGCTACCGGAGGTCACGCGCGATTCTATTGCTAAGAACACAATCATTGTAGTACAAACTCAAACACACTAAATACAGTTACCAGCATGCTGCTATGCTTAAGCATGTATCCAAATTTAACCCATTAAATATGGTGACCTACAGTTCTTCATGAACTAGGCCTACATTGCCTGCACACAAATAAAATACCCAATGCGCAACACCAATAAAATATTGCTGTCTAAAATATATCACATAGGCCTGAGCAAAGATGATTATCTTACCAATTGCTACAGGAACCCAGCCAACATTTAAAATGTCTGCATGATAAAATAGGGTACCCACACTCTACGGTCACTGGTCAATGTTTAAAGAAGTCAAGACAGTTTAACCTTTTCACAACTACATTCTATAAACACCCTTTTAAATTAATTCACACAAACATAATGTTTGCAATAACTGCATGATGCAATAACAGAGAAACGATCTGGCTATCGGGTGATATTGGCCTAAAAAATTATAAATTACATAATCATGGTAGCTATGAAATATGAAATTGTGACAGGAACTGACCATTTATATAGGGTGGTCACAGGCAATTTTGTTTATTGCTATATTTATTATGCCGTCACACATCAGAAATTGCTATGATTGAGTTTGAATGACTATCATACGTTTATGTAATGACTATAATTATTAGCATCGTGGCTTACCATGGGTTTGATTATGTAATTTATAACTTTTTTAACCCAATACTAACTAGACAGCCGGATGCTTTCTCTCTTATTGCACCATGATGGGGTAATACGATAAGATGAACCAATGATGAGGTAATGCTGGACCAAAAATACATTACATTACAAACGTTGGACCAGCGTCACACTATAATTGGGACAACGTCTCGTGTTAGCTGGGCGTCACCTGTTGTTTGTAAACAATGAACATGCATACTTGTTTATACGGGCGCATCAACCCCTGAAGTACCAAGGGGAAGAAGTCAATTAAAAAGTATTGATAACTAGCCACCAAATTATTGGATAAAAAATACAAGTAAACCTCCGTCAATGCTTATTTTCGTGATTTTTATGATGTAAAGTATGTATTGTTTTTAATAGTATAAATGTCATAATTACTCGTCGGAATATGGTAAAATCATACTTGATTGATGGTAAAAACCTTAGGTCCAATCCCCAATACCGGGGGACAATACTGAGAGCGATTTCACGTTTTGGGGAGAGTCGACCATCTTATTGTACATGATTATTGGTCCTAGTTCAAGAAGAACTGTAGGTAGACACTGTATTTAATGGGTTACATCTGGATACGAATTTGAACACAGCAGCATGTTGGTCACCGTATTTGGTGTTGCTAGTAAATATTTGCTTACTATATTTTGCGATTGTATGCATAAGTACAAGGGTACATGTAGGTCTTGAACTGTCACTATACCTGAGTTTGTACTACAATGATTGTGTTCTTAGCAATATATATGACCTCCAGTAGCAGATCGACCACGTCATCATGTGACGTGTACATTCTTTGTACACACGTTTGACATTTGGGGGGGAATTTAAAAGCTTGTTATGGTGATTAAATGTGTTTTTTTGTGGGCAAAAAGGATATTTTGACATTTGACAGTTCCTGCTTCGGATAAACGAGTGTGTATTGGATGTGTCAACATAAGATGAGTATGTTTATATTCAAACTTTTTGTCGAGAAAGTAGATTAAAAATGTGACGGTCACAAATTTAAACATGGCATGTTACCTGAGTACCTGCGAGAACAGTACTCAGGCCATTAGTTCTAATATACCCCTTTACACTATTACACAGAACTGAACAGAAAACTGATGAACTAATTATTTTATAATACTGTGTATTCTGTGGTTGATAATCTAACTCAGAAAGTCTCAATTTGCTAATTAATTAGTTCATTAGCCATTGCGTAGTTGACATCGTACTCGCCATGAACGTATTTGACATGAACTGTTTTTGATAAACAGTTCATGAACACAGTTCATGAACTGGCTTGATGAACCATTGATGAATGTTCTTGAATGTTCATATGGTCAACGTTCATCACTTGATGAACTTCATCTCACCGAGGGATTAAGCCAATGAATGTATTAAAATAGCAAAGGAAGGTTGATCCAACATTGTCTCAAGGAACTGTTTTAGCTAACACCGGAATAAATCTATTGTTTCCAACATGATGATCAATCACAACTTTTATTATACACACAGAATTTATTTATTATCATACAAAGGAAGTAGGTCTAGTATACGTTACTGATACACAACACTGACGCTATACAAACGCCATGTCATACGTTGGAACACGTTACTACACGTTACACAAACGTTACGGGTAAGTTAAAACGTACGCCAACGTAGACCTATGCTGACACTCAGTTGGGCAGTTTTTTGTACACGTTGGCATACGCAGCTGCCCCATGCGCACTAGTGTGACAGCCCCATACTATACAGCGACATGTAATCGCTAGTAAGACACCCAAGTTTTCCCTCAGTGTTTATCACTGTAAAAAAATGATTTGTCCTGAGGAGTTGAAGTGATATCATTATTGTGATAAATTAGAATACCCAGCAAGCACAAGGGGTTGACCTTAATGCCAATCCGCCGTCTGCGACGCCTGTCCAACATCAAAACAACGCTGGCTCAGCATATTGTGCTGGCTAATTAGTGTTATGCATATCGAAAAGCTGGAAGCAAAATGTCATAATTCGAGACGTTAAACCAATGTTGGCTTAATGCTGGCCCAGCGTCGACACTCAACAATCCAGCTAACGCCACGGGGGGCGCGATGATGGTCACATGTCTCCAATGGAGCGAACATATTGTGAGAAGCAGGCTATCTGGAGACACAACCATTTATCAGTGTTAGTGTGATCACAACACTAGGTGGCACCTAACTCTGCTAAAATAAATAACTTTAAAAATGGTTACAGAATATGTTAAAACGATTTATTGGGGAAACAATGTCAATAATAATAAAATATTGTTGTTGTTCGTGTTACACACTAATAATAAAACAGACACAACATTACGTCGTTCACAACAACCTCGTTTATATTATCACGTTGTAGCTTAGCTATTTTTTATATATCTGTTCTCACTAAGTAAAATATTTTAGTTTATTTTACAAAATTGTTACCATGGCTATTAACAATGACGTTTTATTTTGAAAACGTGCGAGGTAGTATGTCATGTAAGACGTTGATTTTCAGTTGCGTGTCACCGCGATTGCACAAATTATTTCTACCCTCCCCGCATCACATATATGTCCTGTAAATATATATATTGAACAATATCTGATATGTTCATCCGCGATTGCACATATTGTTTCTACTTCCCCGCATCACATATATGTCCTGTAAATATATATATTGAACAATATCTGATATGCTCATGATGAAGAGAGGGTACATTTTTCTCAATGTTGATTTTTGCTTGATCATGGTATTTCTTTAACTTTACAAAATAATTTATAATATGTATGTAATTGACATTTTTCCAAATCCACTAAAAATATTATATATAGACCCCTATAACAAGATAGCCAGGTGAAATTTGAGTTATTTCAAAAGCTGATTTACCAGATGAAATTAGGGTTCTGTCACAAGCAGAAGGACCAATGGCCCGTAGGACCAATGACGCGTAGGACCAATGGCCCGTAGGACCAATGGCCCGTAGGACCAATGGTCTAAACATAGGACCAATGGCCTGTATGACCAATGAACCGTAGGACCAATGACCCGTAGGACCAATGACCCGTAAGACTAGAGTGTCGTCCCCAACCGTATCGGGTTTGTTGTGTAACGTTACATGTGTGACACATTATGCCGTTAATGTCGTTTATGTTAATCTTATATATGTTCAACCGCCGTGTGCGATTTCAGCCCAGCATCAAACCAATATTGGATGAGCGTACGTGTATGGATATATTATTGATGACCCAGCCTTACTCATGGTATACTAGTAGATGACGGAGCACTGTACCTGCTCAAATCATACACGATAGAAGGCCTACACGATATGGTCTGACCGACAGACCGTGTCCATAATATAACAACATAGTGGACCCGAGTGGTTGGTCCAGTGTTGTTTTAATGTTGGACCATACTTTCTGACGGTGGTTAAGTGTCTCGTGTTTTCCGACCAAGCAAACTCCAAGTGTTGAATTGATGTGGTTGTAATGTTGGGTCGGCGTGACCGTTTAGGATTAATCAGCTGTAAAGACACCTCATAAAGGTACAGATATATTAGAAAAGGTACAGCTCATGTATTGTAAATATCTATCTAAATGCTCCGAGAATAACCGGATTATACGGCGTTGTTTTTAATACTCTCGGACGTACATGGTCCATTTGCCTTGCAGTTCACTTGTTATACAAAAAAGATACATTCCCACAGGGTGAATAGATAAGATAGTCAGTGTGGCAAAGCTGATATTTTAGCCGAACCCTGCTTGGAATGATAAAGTTTTTTTTATGATAGATTTTACATCAATAGGACCTCTGTAATAAATGTCAGGCGGATAGCAGGCGAAAATCCTTGAGCTAGCCAAAAAAATCAAGATGGCCTAACATATGATAAAACCTATTTTTTGACATTTTTGTCTTAGAATATCATGTAATACCACTTTTGTCATAGTAGGCTGATGCACACCAGCAGTCCATCTCTGGCATTTAATTTGTAATTAGATTGCACAGATTCAAGATGGCCCCCAAAATAGCCGTCATTTCACAGAAAAAGTTAAATTTAGATATTGAAACTAGAATGTCAAGTGATGGCACTTTTAGTAGCTATTTACATGGCTTGTATTAAGCATTACGGTAGATATTAGGACATCCATGATAATTATCAAAGCGGATAGCAAGCGACGATCCTTGAGTTAACTAAGAAATACAAGATGGCCGCCAAGATGGCTGTCAATATGGCCGCTACCGCATGATAAAACCTAACTTTTGAACTGTTTGACTCAGAATATCAAGTAATACCACTTTTCTCTTGATAGTGCACAACAACAGTCCATTTATAGCATTGTTTTTGTCATTATAGCTCACAGATAGAAGTTGCCGCCAAAATGCCTTATTCAGCTTGTTTGGCCTATGCAAGGTGAATAGCAATGTAATGTTAAATCACAATAACTTTATCGAAATAGGAATTTCAGCAACTGAGGGATGACATTTTATACCATGAAAAGGAACAGGTTACATAATCTGTTTGACACTAATAGCAAAACTTTATTTCAGTTCATTTAACAGCTATGATTTATTCTTGCAATCCTCTTCTCCGTTGAAGTTGCAGAATAGGGTGCACTTTAGTCCATTCGCCTTACAGCTGCGCCTCCTGCTTGAAAATTGATTTTCACTACATCAGCCACACATGATAATTTTGAGTAGATCAGCGGGAGCCAGAGGAGTGCCTTAAGGTACAATCGCAGGGAAAATCATTGCACTGCCCTCAGAATGGCGCCAATCATTATCAGTTGGGTGCAAGCAGGAAGGCATATCTTTAAGCAATTGAAGAAGAATAGATAATCCATGTTCTTTGCCCGCTCGTAGAATATCCACCGAGCCTCTATGTAATCATGTCGTAGATTGGGCGTGGGCGTATCTGGGGAAGCGACTTCTCTGATCCGACCTATTGTATACCGTAGTCTAGTGGGCCAGCCTCTGACTTGGCAAAATATTCTTGGCTAGTATATGTCAAGTACCCAAAACCAGTGGGTGTTTACTTCAACCTATATTCGCTTTTTAAAATCCGCAAAGATGGCGGCCAAATATGAAAGATGCAAAACTATTGAGCTAAGTAACTTATAATTCTGATCTTATTCGCAAAACATATGTTTTGAGCATCCAATAATCCATTGCAAGTGTTAAATAATGCTCATAATCAGATATAGCCGTTCAAACAAAATTAAAATGGACGCCAAACCAAAATTTTACATCTGAGAACAAAGATGCAGAACTTTGAACTAATTCAGATCATAGAATTGTAATATTAGGGTCTATTAGACTATACATATGTTTTTGCCATCTGTGAATCCATTTCAGCTAAGTTGACACTTAGATATGTCTCTTTGCAAACATACAAAATGGCCGCCAAAATAAATTTAAAACCTGACAAAATAGTGGTGCTTATCACAGTAGCTATGCTTCTCCGAAAATATTAATATGTAGATGCTGAACCACTAAAGCATTATATAATACATCGTGATGAGCATGTACATGTAAATCTTCCTCCGGGCTTATCTGTGATGAGGTCATTATATGTGGGAATATAAGTATAATTAGCGTGGGCGACGTCGTGGCTCTTTCACATTAGAATATGCTTCATAGTGATTATGTATCTATATACTTGGAATGCGCAATAATATAAACACTGCTTGATATAACAAACAGCTAGTTTATTTTTTATTCATTTGAAATTGTCTGCTGTAGAGCGAGACAAATTCTACAGCAGCAGCAAGCCAAAAACACGCAAGATGTTCTAGTGTTTATATAGGAGAAACTACATTACAGTCACTAGACTAAAGTTACATAGTCAAATCAGAAAATTGTAGCCCTGCGAATATATCAGAATGAGGAAAAATGAAAACTTCTTGCAATTTGTACCTGGGAGCTCAAAGTAAATTAAATGGTTACTATTAAAATTAGCGAATAGTAGGTTTATATCTTTACCAAGATGCATTGAACTGTGGACCACTGCACTTGTCAGTGGCTGCAAGAAGCCAAATTAAATTTATATTGTCATCAAAGTGACAAAGTGAGACACTTTTAGGGCCTAGACTATAGATTACATTTTAGTATAATTTGGTGTGCTTCCATTGGCATTATGTACACTCCACATCCTGGGCGTGTTGGTTTGTCTGTCCGTCAGCAGGAATTACTTATAAAGTAATGAACGGATTTGCATGAAACTTTTACCAGAGATGTTTCTCATGCCAATGAAGAAAACAATCCATTAAAGTCTCTTTTACCTTTTCCAAGTCACTAGTTATCTTACTAATATCTGTCAGGTTGATACACTTTTAGTGCCACAGATTGACTATACCAAATCCATAAGTAGATGCTACAGTATCGCATCCACTTACGGCACAAAGAAGGAGTATCTGCAAATATATTTCTTCATATTTTCCAATGATTGCTGCAATATATATACAGGTTCGACCGTATTGGAAAATTTAGATTCTGGTTTGAGTAATGGTAAACCAGCAGAACAAAAATAGATCAATTTTGACGCGAGGCGTACCTAAAATTGATGTTTTATTAAAGGCTGTGTCGAAATAGACTAATGGCGTTTCTTAACATCATTGTCATCTGACATCACAGTTATTTTTGACTTGTTGTGTCCTATGTACATGACCCGTTGTGTCAAATAACATCAGTTTGGAAATGAAGTGCAAATGCGGATGTTTTACCTTTTAAAAGCCTGAGTCAGAACTTCATCATAGTCTTCTGTTACTACAAGGTGGTGGTCAACTGTGTTGTGATTGAGCAAATGGCATTGGAATTTGGCTTGTCACATATAATAACGTATTAAATTGCTTAGCCTGGCTATGAATGTGCGAAGGTGATATTCATTTCCACACAGCTCGAGCCTAATCTTAGTTGAGTAGTCCCTGCAACTGGCACAAGCCGAATGGGCCTACATAACATTTTTAGAAAGTTAATTTGAGACTCAATATTTGATGTTTTCGTCAAGCGCGTGGATAAAGCTTTTTGTTGACTATTCAGTTGTACATTTGATACGTCGATAATAACAGCATAATGACACCTCCACTTGAAGTTTTTTATTGATATTGGATTTTCCAGTTGCCGTGTAAAACGTCGATAATAACAGCATAATGACACCTCCACTTGAAGTTTTTCATTGATATTGGATTTTCCAGTTGCCGTGTAAAACATAGATGGCGGATAGGCGGCCAGTTGATTAGAGAGAATATCTGGTAAATACAGGTCTATGATTTTTGAGTCAGAAATAAAGACCTGTATTAACCAGATATTATAGATATGTATATATACATGTATATTTTACGACAAGCAAATGGCACAATGCGCTTTGGCGATCTATTTTGAAAACTTTCAGGCCACGTATGCCTACTGTGAAAGTGCTTTAGTTGTTCATTGTCCATATCGAATGCACAGTATACATTTACATTTTTCCGTGCTACCTCCTCTCCTGTTAAATTTTCTAGTAGGTAGTAGTAGTAGAATATTGCTTAATGTCCCTTTTCAGCGCAAATGTTCATTTGTATGTGATAGGGCATGGTGGGATATTGAAAGTGATTTCCCTTCACTCACCCTATAAGCATGATAAGGAGATTTGGGCATGTCTTCGACATTAATCCGCAGACATGCCCGATTGGTCTCAATTTCACAATGTAATTATGTCTCCCCTCTCACAGAGAGGTGGGGACATGTTGGTTTACCCTTGTCCGCTCGTCTGTCTCAGTCCGTCCTGTGAATCTTCTGTGCTGTGAGTCTGTCTCTCATTAAATATCTCCATCGCTTTGTATAATTATATCGTGCAGGTGGTCAAACACGAGACGTTCACCCAATGTTGGGCTAATGTTGGCCCACCATCTACGACGCTGACCCACAATAAGCCCAGTATTTGGTTACTGTGTTGTGTTTGGCGCCACGCTGAATTTGGGCCAGCATCACAGACGGCGGGCCACTATCAACCCAGCTTTGGCTCAAAGCATCGTGACCCTACCGTCAGCATGCATGTACCCGCAGCATGAAGTACTGACTAGAACTGAATGTATACTGGCCAGCACCGGCGACGCTGGCCCAACATTTAACAGATATTGGGTCGGTGTCGGCTTGTAATCACCTCCAGCAGTATTAAGCAATACCACACCAGCTGCTATTCCCAGCAAACACAAAACATTTGTAGAACGTCGGCTCAACGTATTTGACGTTGGCCCAGCATTGTACAAATATTTGTGTTATTTGGGTGAACGCAGCCTGGCAAACACAAGGGATTGAACTAGTGCTGGTTTGATGCTGGGTCAGCGTCGCAGACGGTGGGCCTGCATTGGACCAGCATTTGGTCAACGTCGTGTTTGATGGGAGTGTTGACAAGTGTTTCGCATCAAAACGGAATAATAATTATTCCGTTTAATACGTCCACAGGAGCCATTTAATAACATGTATTACAAAAGCCATTGACACTACATCAATTAGCTATCAACCTTTATGGTTAATATTATTATTATTATTGGTGTCCTTATATAGTGCAACATATTTTCATTTCTATGCGCTTCACATAAATCACATTAATTATTAATATACAATTTACATGTAATATACCTAATTCAAAACAATTTACTGTGTGTAGTGATGTTTAAATAACATTGTCTTTATGGCCTTCATGAAAGTCAGGACTGTCTTGCTTTCTTAAACAGCGTGTGACAGCTTGTTCCACCTGGTAGGCCCGGCAATGGAAAGTGCACGATCTCCAGCGTATCGGTATGACCTTGAGACAGTGAGTTTCAGACCTTTGCTGCTGGATCTCAACTCATGAGCAGGCTTGTACAATTCTAGCATATCTTTGATATGCAGCTGGAGGGGATATTGTTTGTTCGTTTTTTTGTATCAGATATTACCCCTTCTGGACAACGGCATTCTCGCATTCATATAATAAGGGATTCTTGCACAAGCTAAAGCGACACTTTATCGTTGTGATCGTACGTATTGAGCCACAATAATTGTCTATATACATGATATAGACACGTTCAAATGGAAAAGGAGTTGGGTAGCTTTGTTTCACTGAACCATAATATTTACATTGCAGCTGATCACATACCTGTGGACTTTGGCTCTAAATCCCATCTTTTTTAGGGGATTGTAACAGAATATTGACCGTTTTTTTTGGAGGTTTTCAGACTTTGGCCGTCCCGTGCAAAGTTGCCCATCATGAAAACTGGCCATTCAAAAAGACGGCTGGACGGCTGGCCAGTTTAGTCACTGCCCTGCGGTGCACCCCAATATGCAACTACAAAGGAGACGAGGATTACAAAAACACATCATGACTGTCACATGAACTGAATTTTCAACTGTCGGGTGCATGTAAATTTCGACACAAAAAGATAAAACGTGAAGTCATCAGTCCATTCTCCCCTTCATGGACAGACATACTGTTGATCAATTATAGAAAAACAAGTTTAATTACTTAAACATACGCCGTCGAGCAAACATAACTTATTCACGGCTCTAGTGAAAACTGTTTGTCCCACATTCACCTTCACAACACGGACATGTCCATCTTCTCCAGGACAAGTCTCTACGACACGACAAAGAGGCCAGTGACCACGTGGAGAGGAGGGGGTAATCACAAGCACAATGTCACCGATGATTAAATCCTTTTTGGGTTGATTCCATTTTTTCCGAGCGTTTAATCCTGGGAGCCACTCACGCATCCAGCGACGCCAAAAATGTTTTATAATTTCTTGAAGGCGTCTCCACCTTCGCTTTATATTGAATTCACCAGAATCGACGGAGTCCGGTGCAAATTGTCCTCCTGCTTTACCATGCAGGAAATGGTTTGGAGTGAGTGGTGGGTCATCCTCTGGCGACGCCGATTGATATGTGAGGGGACGCGAGTTCACCAACGCTTCAGCACCAGTGGCGACTGTTATCAATTCTTCGTCTGTTATATCCGCATTCCCTATTACGGCATTCATTGCCCGTTTAGCTGCTTTAATCATTGTTTCATGCACACCACCAAAATGTGGTGACAAAGGAGTTGTAAAATTCCACTTCACTCCTCTATTTGCACTAACACGCTGAATCTGCTTATTGTCCAGCTTACTGACTAGTTTTTCGAGTTCTTTATTTGCAGCGACAAAGTTCCCAGCATTATCTGATAATACTTCTAAAGGTACGCCTCGCCTATTCACCATGCGGTTAAAGCAATTCAGGAAAGAGTCCGTATCTAATCCAAACGATATCTCCAGATGCACTGCGCGACACAACAGACATGTAAATAAACACAAATATCGTTTTTGACGTGCACGGCCGCGACCTTGTATAGTTAAAAAAGGCCCTGCATAATCCACAGCTATGCGAGCAAAAGCACGTAAGGGTGTATTTAGTCTTATTTTAGGCAGTGGCGCCATCAGTTGACACGCCGAATTTGCTTTTAGCTTGGCACATTTGCAGCATTCTCTCTCCCATTGTCTAATAACTTCACGAGCCGACTCAATCCAATATTGAGATGAAAGAGAGGCTAATGTCTGATTGGTTCCACATTTATGGTTACCCAATTCATGATGATGCTTGACTATTAATTTTGTCACCCAGCTTTTTCGAGGTAAGATGACTGGATATTTTACATCATGTGGCAAGAAATCCGCATTTTCCAGTCGCCCACGACATCTAAGTATTTCATTTTCATCAATTGTCGGATAAAGGCTTACTAGCTTGCTGTGTGGCGGGAGTTCATCTTGTTTTTTCAAAGCTGACCACTCGCTAGCAAAATAATGTTTTTGTGTGGATTTAATGACATAAATTTCAGCTTCGTGTATTTCCAGCACAGACAATTCACCACTAGAACGATTTTCTTTATCAGCACGACAATTATCCACGAATCGTTTTATCCAGGAATATACACGAAATAATTTCATCCAATTTGAATAGCGTTCAAATTCAGGTAGTTCAGTTTGTGAGACAGTCATCATAACAACATTTTTATTAGCTTTGCAGTTCCTTTTTAATTTCAAGCGGTTCTGTTTCTATGCAAACTTTATCTGTTGGCCAACTTTCTTCAGGTGATTGAAGGAAAGATGGTCCTGATCACCACTTTGTGTCCGTAGCCATTTCTATTATTGTTCTCCCCCTCGTGGGTGTGTCTGCCGGGTTTTCACCAGTTGAAATATATCTCCATTGTTCTGGGTTAGTCACACTCTGAATTTCTCCCACTCGATGTAAAACAAATGGCTTCCACTTGCGACTGCAGCTTTTAATCCAGTAGAGGACATTGGTGCTGTCCGACCATAGTGTAACACTGTTTATTGATATTTCCAGAGCTTCAGACACTGCTTTTTTAATCGTGTACCAAGAACTGCCGCCATCAACTCCATTCTTGGTATGGATATAGCTTTAAGTGGCGCAACTCGTGTTTTAGAAGCAATAATCCGGCAAGATACAGATTCATCAGTATACGTATTTCTTGCATATAAAACAGCTGCATATGCGTCTTTAGATGCATCAACAAAAGTATGAAGATTGAAGGAAACTAATGTTTTGTGCTGGGAACAAACTGACCTCGGTAATTGAATTTTTGGTAGATCGATCAACTCGGAGACCCATATTTTTGCTTTATTCACAAGTTGTTCATTTGGTGTCTCATCCCAATCAATACCTGCTAGCCAGGCCTCTTGTAACAGCACCTTCCCACGAATAGTAAATGGTGCTAAGAAACCCAGTGGGTCGAAAAGAGAAGCAACTGTTTTCAACAAAACACGCTTTGTGCAAATATCATTATTTTCACAAGCTGAAATGTCAATATATCCTCTTCAGCTTTCCATAATATGCCCAATGCTTTTACTGATGGCAGAGACCCATCCGATAACGTTAATTGAGTTGCTCTGTCTTCATCGGGTATATTTTCTAATACAGTTTGACTATTTGACAGCCATTTTCTTGCTCTCATACCTGCCTTTTTCCATAATTTTGATAATTCTTCATACAGTTGAATACCAGCCGCATCATCTGGCACCGAGTCCATACTATCATCCATGTATGTTGATTTAAGAATAGTTTTTGCTGCTAGTGGAAATTCTTCTTCATTATTCCTTGCATGCTCTTGAGCAACATATTGAGCCATGAAAGGAGAGGAATTTACACCAAAGACTACACGACTAAATTCGTATACATCTGGGTTTTTATTTTGATTTAGATCACGCCACAAAAATCGATGAAATGGTCTATCTTTTTCAGGTATTTTAATTCTAAGGTACATTTGTTCAATGTCACACACTAGAGCTATAGGGTGTTTTCTATATCTGAGTAACACATCAAATAGTTCTCGCTGTAGTTTCGTTCCCTGGTAGATTATATCATTTAACGAGACTCCACCACATTTTGCTGAGGCATCAAAGACGATTTCAGTTTTTGTAGTAGCTTTATCTTCCCTAATCACAGGAAAATGAGGAAGATACCATTTTTGTTTAGGTGGCAACTCATCAGCAGGCTCTTTACGAATATAGCCTTTCTCAACATATTTTATTATACAATCTGCATAGGCTGAAGCTATTTTTGGATTTTTCAACAGTTTTTTCTCTGTGTTCACAAGTCTGTTGCGTGCCATAGAATAATTATCAGGCAATTCAGGAATCACCTGATGCTATGGTACACCAATTTGATACTGTTCACCATGCAATGCTAATGATGCATTTGCACTATTCAAAATTGTCTCATCATGCAGAGTGTTTTTGTTAGCACCTGGCATAGTACCCATGGCTTCTATGTCCCAAAATTGTTGTAAGGTTTTGTTAATGTCTTCCACACCATTACATCTATCATTCACAAAATAAGTATGCGCGAAGTTGGTATGCAATGTATCAAGTGAGGCACTGAAGTTGCCTATGCATGTCCATCCTAATGGAGTACGCCTTGCTACTGGTTCACCAGGCCGGCCTCTAACTTCACCTTGTGAAGAATGTAACTCCAGATGATCAATGCCGATTAAAATGTCTATCGTAGGTCGTCTGCCCAATTTTGGAAATTGTATGCCGCCAATGTGTGGCCATTTTTGTTTATGTCAATTCCAGTTTACTGTCCTCAAATTCCCGGTGACTCGGTTAGTAGTTAATGCGCTCATTTTGATATTGATAGAGCCGTCAACACTGAGCAGATTCAGCTCAACTGTTGTTGTTGGAAATGTTTCTGTTCGCCCATTTAGAACACTAACACTTATAGTTTCTGAAATTCCTTGCACACCGAGCTCCGCTACTACGTCTGAATTAACATATGTGCGTGTACTGGCATCATCATAGGGAGGGCAGTGGGTCTTTAGAGTTTCTCTGGGATGTAAGCGCGGGAATCAATTTAAGCTTGTCATGCATTTCAAACTGTTTTGCGTGAATTTTTTACTCAATCTCTGAGAATCATAATATATAGATTGAAATGTGTTGTTATTTTCTCATTTTGCCCCGTCGTATATTTCTGTCCATTATTTTTATTACATTTTTTGTAAGACGTGATTTTTATTTAGATGTATGAAAAAATATATATCTTACGTCACGAAGTTGGTGTGAAATTCATCCTAACACCATGTGATCTTATTTCAAGGTATCATTGTCACAACTTACATCATCTTTTCCTGTGCCGGTGTCTAATTGCCTATATTTATATTTCAATTTACAGCTATAATTTACAGTTAGTTATTACTTAAGTCAATTGAACCATGCTATAAATATGCTAGATGCCATCAAAAGCACCGAATAGACTCCAAGAAGTAGTTAATCAGTTCATTTGTTCCAAACTTTTGCCATAAATAGACAAGCTGCAAATCAGATGGCGGTCATATTTAATATTATCTAAACTATGTTCCTGCTATCATCGTGAATACAACTGTTCAGTATGACTAATTTAACTCTGGTGTATTTTGAAGTGTCATACCTGTTTCAAAATTATGAGGCATTTGGCCTAATTTAATAATCTACAAATAAGATGGCGGACATCTTGAATTTAAAAAGAAAGTAGGCTTATGTATCACCACAGTATTTCAAACTGGATAGCTCAATTCTGATGTATTTTGACACTTGTTTTTATATATGTATCTGTTCCAAAGTTATGAGACATAACGTGGTGATCAGAAAATCAGATGGCAGCCATCTTGAACTAATGCAAATTAGACTTCTTCTATCAGCGTAATACGTAATTACATATTATTACACATTAATTCCTGATTATTTTGACCCTGTATAGTTACGTGTTTCTTCCTTTATCCTAAAGTTATGAAGCATAATGTGATAATTGACAAATAAGATGACGGTCATCTTTAATTTGGGCAAATTAAGTTTCTGCTATCATCATATAACTAATTGCACATCATTTAAAATGTAATCTTGATTATTTTGACACATTATGCATGTTTTGTTCCAAAGTTATAAGGCACATAACGTAATAATTGGAAAATCATATGGTGGTCATCTTGAATTGATGCAAATTAGGCTTCTTGTGTTGACAAGTCCTGTCCCCCCTCCAAAAAATATAACAAAGTGTATTCTTAGCGATCCCTGTGCAGAGTTTCACGAGTGTTTACCAAAATTTACACCAGGACCTAAAATCTGTAAATAGTTCATGGACTAATATACCAGGGCAGCGTCGATGATGCTAGCCCAGCATTGAAGCATTGGTGAGTGTGCTATGAGAAGGTGCACTTATATTCATATCATGAGTCACACAATAATACATTGTCTCGGGCTGATACACACCCCTGCACATGGTTGATAACAGCTTTAACCCTTAACCGCCAAATTCTTCAATCTGAATTCTCAACCCACTTGAAGTTGTGTCTCGCTGACGCGATCCACAACTTCAAGTGAATGAAAAATATTCAGATTTGACAAAACGGAGGTCAACTGTTTTCAAATAGTGCAGATTGATGTCACATTTTATCTTGAACATGTTTGAAAGGTGGTACTTATTGTGCTAATAAAAAATGAAAACACGAAGATATGCGGCACCGGCGGTTAAAGGGTTGATATCTTATATATTTAATATTATTAATTTGTTATTATAAATATCCCCAACATATTAACACGCATTGTGCAATTTGTCAACCGCGGGTAATTTTATTTATCAAATCAAATATTAATTTATAATCTCGGAATACGCCAGCGCGTCCTTATCACATCATAACTTAAGGTCCCATGCACCACCATTAGCGCACTTATCTCTGCCCGGACAAAATGAAAGATTCCAAACTATGACAAACTCGTATTACATCAAGCTGAAATAGGACAAAATTGATGGAAATGTGACGAAGCGAGACCAAGATAAAATTATAATACGTGTGATGTTTTAATAACTATATGGCTGGTAAAAATAATACACCACGTTACAGATCTGCTCTGCAATACAAAGTCAAAAAGACAGTAACAACCTTTTGGCTTTGCATCGCCAATCTGTGCGTTTATGCGAAAATACAATATGTGTCAGATGTCACTATTATATCCAGGTGAGAATACATAAAAGGGTCATGACCGGAAACATTGTGTCGCTCAGGTCAAATTGGCAGTAGGTCTTACCAGTTACCACCGTCGAGCAGTTGTCGAGACGTGTAGGCCACCCATGCTTGTAAATTATGTAGGCCTATAGTTTGTATATGGTTAGCAAGTGTCACAGACTAATTGCATCATATATAATCATGTGTAATTGTATACCAAGAATGTACCGTGCATCATGTTCTCAAAACTTCTGTGACTCACGTTCGTCTACGTGACGTAAGCCTAGAGATGTCGTCCCTTTAGATAGGGAGCGAATATTTGCCATTATAAAGTAATAGTAAACCCTTTCATCTCTACAGGGACGATATCTACAGATAGTAATGTAAACAAAAGAAAATACTATCGATTATATTTACAAAACATAATGAAAGTGTTGGCTAGAAGTATTACATTATGATACAAACTTTTAAAATGTAACAGATGTATTACAAGATAAATTCATTTAAATAAGGTAAGCTTTCAAATTTTTACTTTAGAATTTTAACTGGAGAATTGATTTTAACAGACATTTATAATTGTATACCATCGTCATTTATGACCCATTGCATTTGAAAAAAAGATTTGAAGTAACCCACACCAGTGACGATGTTCAGCTCTAGCGCATTACACCTACATTAGCGAGACGACAGGTACATGTAATCTCATTTAACCTCATTATCGCCGGCTACCGGGATGTTATGACTAAGGCGTTTCACGAAATAGGGCAAGGCGAGCCAATGTCTAATTAACTATGTACCATCGTCTGCGACGTTGGCACAATAGTAACTCCGCATCAGTACAACGTATTTAGTGTGTGTGCTGGACCATAACGTGATTCAGAAATAAAACTAAACCACACGATGTTTCGCCAGCCAGCTGGTGAAACTGTATTATCATTAGTAAAATAGAAGCACACATCGTCAGAGTTAGGTGTTCAATTCTACATTTACCACTATGAATCCAGTACAGTATCAGCCTCATACCGTGGTGATGACAACATCTGATTATCAACCGGATAGATCAATCGGCTACCCTGCTCCACTGGGAATTGCCATCGGCACCGTGTTAGCTGTACTGGGTGTTGCCGCTATCTCACTAAACATTGCTGACATATTCACACCTAACATTATCTCCTTATTTTTGACGGCTGCGATAGCAGGAGTTTTCGTAAGTTCATTTCGTGCATTGTTGCTTATAATTTAGGTGCATCCTGTTCTCCATTACCAATATTATTATTATCAACTACATGTTCATTTAAAACTGCGAGACGTCAGACTTGCAATTAAGTAAATAATTTATTTTTATTAAACACTGAGCTGACAATTTAAATTTCTGAAATAATGTTTGAGTGAATTTGTTTATTTTACAATGTTTTTTTATTATTAGCAGCAGCGTTGGAGTAATCGCATGTAGTCTGGAATTTTTTTCCAAAATATACCGAATATGTGATGCCGTCCATGCATAGACTGATTGATAAAGAACCATAATATAATTTACCTGAGATTTGACAAATAATTGTTTAGTCTTTGTATTTTTTTTAGTCATATCCTAATAACACACATATTATATATTTGTCAGGTTTGTATATACCATTCCAGCGTATTTATTTCCTGCTGATACTAAAACAGTATGTTTTTGGTTATCTTTTGAGAGAGAAGCATATTAAAGTATGAGATCAAATTATTACACACGTTGATCTAAATGTAGCTTTATTTTTATTGTCCCTTATTTAAATCTAAAAACTTCCAGCATTATCATGACGGTCGACAATCTCGCTACATTACTGTCATTTACCTGGACTGTGTACAGTTTATATCATTATTTAGTCTTCTTTTTAACGTATATATAACAAATGTATCAGTTCATCGTAATAACGCTTACGTTTATATACACTTCCGGTTGTTAAAAATACCTGGTATCTGGTATCCACCTATCTTTTCATAGTAAGAAGTACGAGTGTGGCTTTACGTCACTGTTCTGCACATTCAAGCCAATCTTTTCCAGGACAATCTCCTGAGGATGGTGAGATGAATTGGCTGATTGTACCCTCCTCGTGTAGGAATCTTGGTCGCAAAGGCTCCCCAAAATACTTTACGAGTGGTGAAGAAAAGCGAACACCAAAGCGATGATAACCCTACAAACCCTGGTTGTTGATCATGTTGCAATCAATACGAAAGGCAGACAAACGCTGCTGGCATATCGAAACACTACAGATTCTGTTGGGTTGCGCCTCAGACCTCTGCACATGAACTCCCACTATGTTTCATTGCGGATCAAGGGGGAATGGGTGTGTGCATCAGAGGGGTCCTGACCTACCCCTTCCGAATTCTAAATTGTCTCAACATGATTAATTCAGAATGTCAAGCCCCGATATATTTACAATCGGAGCCCGTCTTGCTTCAAAATTACGGATCCCTGTATTTGGACGAAATTGTTATGTTATTTATTTTATTTAAACCCCAAATGTGGCTACATTTTTGGTCTTAGTTTTGCTAGCAATAATTTATCAGTAGACTAAAAATTAGCAGAACATGTCGTTGTGACATAATTATACATCAATTATCATGATTATCTAATTAAGAAAATCCCGGTATGTTTCCGTCCCTTGAATTTGCTGGTCGCAGTAGCAAGACATATCTCGAGATGATATCGAGATGGTGCGTATAGTGCAGATTTTAAAAAGTGTTCAGAAATGCTTGATTGCGCGTAATTTGACGTTATTATGTTTGATTTTACAGTTTATTTTGGTGGGACCATTCATGATTTGCTCTGCAACAATTCAAAGCTTGTGTCCAGTGAGTATTTGACATATTCTCCACGTGGGAATCTTACCATATGACCTAACCCTATCATCACGTTAAATCACTGTTATCGGGAATGAAATGACTGTTTAAATAGCAAGATTTGCAAATGTTAGACCTCAAATTAAATAAATACGAGGTATTTCAATGAAGTTGTGGGTTGCGGTAGCAAGACACAACTTCAAGTGGGGGGGAATTTAAATGATTTAATTTAGCACTATAAGGGCTAACATACACATGCAGGTGTACATAATTTATTCAGTTTGCAACTATGTCAACATTTTGAATATTATTTATTTATAGGCATATTATATATCTCGATTTGGCAAATTTAAAGAAATGTACAGCAGTTTTTTTTCAATTTTGCGCTAAAGTGAAATGTCAATATTATTGTCCCGGATTCAGCAGCTCGGTGAAATTTAACCCCTTCTTGGTGTCGCGGTTAAAGATTTTGTACTGTAATGTAATGTTTCACATTGTATTTTGTATTAATAGCTGTTTCTTGTCAGCAATATTTCGTAGCAGCATTTTGTTTAACTTGCAGGTTGTGACCACGATTGTGTTATCAGTAATTACATGGCTGGTTGTTATATTTCCAATTTGGGCTCATACACGAGTGGCGAGAGATCCTCAAACTGGATGGTTCGCAAGCCAAGAAAATAGTCTGGAAAATGAGGTAACGTATAACATGTATAAGTTACGGGCACATTTATGGTTACACATGTAGTTGAACGTGGTGACGGCTGCAGGTTCACATATGTGTCCGCATATTACTTAACTTAATCATTGTTAATATACTTAACTAGTACGTAGTTAAATGTATTAATCGTAATTATAATAGGTAACTGTAGTAATAAATGTAGTTCGAACTCCAAGGAATTTAGTCGTATTCCACACACACTAATTTGACCTTAGTTTGAACGTATATCAATGTTGACACTCGTTGGTTGAGCGTTTACTGAACACTGTTCAGTGGTGTATTGAAAATCAACCAATTGCACGCGTTTCGACCCCGCAGGAGTCTTTCTGAACCTCGCCTTTCCCCTTCTATGGAAATATCATACATTTCGGGGAATTAAAATAAGAAACACATAAGCTCACTTGCAGCAGTAGTACTTAGTCTGCACACTGGGCACTGTTGTATGCAGTCGTAAGTTAAACCAAGCTGGCTGACTTTTAGCCCCAACTGGATTGACACAAATCTCAATATGGATCATAATCCGGATAGGTGCAGTCCTCTTTCCCAAAGCTGGGGCTGCCAGAAGAAATACAGTCCAGCACATTACAACAGACTCAAACTCAGACTCTTTTTTAGACTCTATTTTATTCAATTACATAACTGTCATAAAATACAGTTTACAATACCAAATCAGTCCTGACAAGCTATGAGTATAGAGTTTACATTTGATATCGGATGGGCAATTATTCATGGTAGAAGCTATACTATATCGTACACAGTTTTTAGCAAAATCATGTGAAACCCTAATTTTACGTAGATCGCGATTTCTTGTTCCATAACAATGAACATTTTCTTGCAATACTAAAGCTTGGATATAAGCAGGTAACATTTATTTTATATATTTAAAATATAACCTAATTTTATTAATTACAAATATATCTGCTACTTTAAGAAAACCTATAGCTTTAAACAGTGTATCACTATGTGCAAAAAAACTTGCTTCCAGTAATTAATCCTAAACATTTTTTCGGAAAAAGCAATATTTCATCTGACTGATATCCCCATGCTAAAATGCAATAGTTTATATGAGGTAATATTAAAGTATTATTAAGCATAACCAAAATGTCAAAAGGGATGAAATATCTTAACCTTTTCATAATACCAATTGTTCTAGAAATGTTAATGCTATACAATCAATATGATTTTTTCCAACCTAAGTTTTTATTAATATTTAAACAACAAAATCAAAAAAATTGTCAACAACTTCTATTTCGTTATCATCAATCTTAAATTCTGGAATGTCTATTTTTTTGTGGTTGTCGAAATACTATACATTTAGATTTGTTCACATTTATAGACAAGTTATTTAGCTTTAGCCATAATGAAAGTTTTTTTATTTCACGATTTATTATAGTTTTATTATATACGTTCAAATCTACAATTAATGTTGTATAATCAGCGAATATATTTATTTTATCTTTAAATTCTAGAGCAGCCAATTCTGTACAGTGATTTTTACGAAAGCCATATTGACTTTTATATAACAATTTATAACGATCAAAATACTGTATTAATTGGTTAAAAATCACTCTGAAGGTAACAACGAAATTGGTCTGTAATTTGTAAAAAGTCCATCATCTCCTTTTTTATAAAGAGGTACTACCTTCGAAATTTTCAAGTTATTTGGAAAAATACCGATATTTAACATTTGATTTATTATTAGAGTTAGTGGTTTTATTATTACTGGCATAATAGCTTTTGCTACAATATTCGATATACCATCTTTCCCACTACTCATTTTTGAATCAGTTTTGATATAATAATATTAATTTCATTTTCAGTGACCAACGTATAATTAAATGAAGTCTCATATGGTGATGTGAGATAATCTTTATATGATTTATTTGGGGGAGTAACGAAATTATTTGTATGTTTTGTTCCAATATTTACAAAGAAAGTGTTAAAATGATTAGCAATTTCAAATCTATCAGTGAGTAGTTGAGGGGCTATTTTAAATTTATCAGGACATTGTTTTTTTGCTTTTGTTTTATTTAAAACATTATTTATATTTTGCCGTGCACTTTTCATATCACTTTTAATATTTCTGAAACATTTAGTATAGTAATTATTTTTTTGCATTTTTTATACTTTGTCTAAGTAATTTAATATAGTTTCTTAAGTTTGTTCTATAAATATTTATCACTGCATCTAGCGAAGATATAATCTGTCTATATAAGTTGTTTCTAAATTGTATTGATTTCATTATACCTTTTGTGATACATTTAGATTTTTTATGTTTATATTTATTATATTTTATTGTTTTCTGTGGGAAATGTTTATTCTTCACAGTTTGGATAATATTATCTAATTCGTTATAGTTATCATTAGGATTAGCTAAGGGATTTAAATCTAGATTATCCAGCAAATTAGCTGATTGCAAGTCATTCTTAAATGACAATACATTTTACTTATATTAATTATTCGGGGTGGTTTCACATGGTGAGATGTCAAGTTCAAGCAGGTAAAGTATGGTTGATGATCAGAAAACTTACGAATCATAATACCAGAGGTAGTGTTTGATGATCGCGCAGATATTGTATATAGAAAATTATCATTTAGTGTGCCACGTGAATCAGAAAATCTAGTAGAAAATGTAATGAGTGGTATGAAACCTTGAGCAGTAACAGATGTAAAATAATTTCCAACCACGTCTCTATTGTGTACATCCAAAAGATTTATATTATATCACCTGCGATAAGAATTTCGGGTCCTAAATTTTCTAAATATTCTAAGGCACCAGTGAACTCTCGGGTAAATATATTATAATCATTCACAGTGTTTCTGTATATATTGCCTAAAATAATGTCTTTTGCTAATGTACCTCCAGATATTTCTATTAATTGACTTTCCCATATATTTGAACGTTATAAGAATATTCATTTTTTAAATAAATCATTATTCAACCTTTTGAACTGCTCGTTTTCTGATGGGAAATACACATGTAACCACCACGACTGTAAAATAAGGGATCATTATTTTCCCAAAGCTAACTTTCTTGGATACAAATAACATCAAATTTAAAATCATAATCAAGTAATTTTTGTGTAAATATTAGCAATTCGTCGTACTGTGATCTGATACTTGCTATATTTGTGCTGATAACAGCAAAACCATTATGTTTATTTTTTATAAAAGATTGAAATGCTTCATCATCTAAGTGGGGAGAATGACGAATTGTCATGTGATATATTATCCTGATTAATGTCATTATCATCAATCGTATTCAAAATATTACATAATGAATTGTTATTTAATCCTCCGATATTTTCAAGATATTCACTCATCATAGTTAACAACAATTGTAAAATAAATAATTGTACTAACAATGCAACAAAAATATAGAAAAAATGCGGTTTTAGTGGTCATTTTTTGTTGTGCTTATTTAAAGGTGAAGGACACCAAATATAGACTGTCTTCCAAAAGATGCGAATTCAGCACACCCAGTTCACAATATTCTTACTGTTAGAAATATATATGTCATGTATAACTCTAAATACCATTCATTTTTAAGCGTATACACATCTGGGCTCAGAAAACATATGTGAAATATAGATATGGCCAATAATTATGTTTTATTAGGTCGTTTCCATTGGCCATGTTGACTAGTTTGTTTCGTTTTAGATTTTGATTATTTTGAAATAAAACAAATGTTCTAACGTATGTTCATGCAATACATCATTTGAACGGAAATTTTATGCATTTTTAAATGGTATATTGCATGTGTAGATTGACGAAATAGAGCAGCAGCGACAGACATTTGCGTAATCATACGCCCTAATTTTAAAGAGGTTTGGGGATCCCTCATATAAGCGCTGCACATATAAAGTGCGTTCCTATATTCTTCCTGCTAACATCGCATTTCGTGTTCTGGACATGTCAAGGTGTAAAAACAAAGTTGGTGTGGGTGAGTTGTGGGGGGGATTTGCACGTGGGGTGTCTGTAGCCCTCAAACATTATAGCTTTTATCAACGTGGTTTCCCTAAACTAATTAAACATACTTTACCCTAATTAAAATTACCGCTAATTCTTCACTACGCTGAACTTCGTGGCGTAGACCTATAGGCCTAATATGTTACCATGTCCATAACTTACAGCTGAAAAGAACACCTAACTCCACAAAGGACGGTAACCCTTTAAGGCCTCACGATGCATTAAAGCATCATTTTACATCTCTGAAAACATACTTATTTTTCCTACAAATATGGGCTTTAGAATGAAAATTTTCATGCAATTGGCTTACCAATACGTGACAATTTTGTTCAATTTTTAAACCACAGCAAATCATCTTCATCCGCTACATGTCGAGAATTGCGACAGCAATTCGCGGCTTGTAGTGGATGAAGATGACAATGGTAAATTCAGGCCTGAATTAATAAAATATGCGAATACTAGTATCTTAAATTGGCGTTTTTTTGAAAGAAATGATAAATAATGTCTCTCTACATACAATGATGTATATTTTTGAACAAATCAACATTGGTGTGGCTTATTCCAGTTTTCGAATTGTTTTACAATGAAAGGGGATATAGAATGTTAAAGTTGGCATGATTAAAAAAGTTAGTTGTTTCAAAAATCACCTGTTCAACAAGTTTATTGACAAAGTAGAATTCTATTAAAAGTTCTCAATACTAACTTACCACTAAGTGTTGTTATTTGTTGTGATTTCAGGACAGAATCAGTAGAAGAGAGGGATTAAATATCGGTCTGGTGGCAGTGCTGGTGACCAGCACAGTTTTAATGGTTGATAAGTACATTAATATCTGAATGCACTAATCAGTAATTTCGTCAATGCTCAATTATGGTGATCGTTGGATAAACTGTCTGTCGGATGAGTGGGGGGGGGGGCAATCAGCTGAGGTGATATCACAATGAATTCGATCAACTGTGTCGTAGCTTCAGGCGTGCAAATCTTTATCTGGTTGATGATGTAGGTTTCACATGTTAAATGCATTTAAAATAATTCTGGGTTACAATGGTGCGATGTACGCTGATAAGAAGTAAATGGCGGGAGAGGTCGACTGTAGAAATACATTATCTTCCATGTTTAAAAGCACTATATGTATATAAAGACCTACTATATAGTGGATCGATATCCTTTATCCATCCTTATATTCGACGATCGCTACATGTAGCGAACGCAAAATTTAAAGATGACTCTCAGCAACATTGCAATAACTCTTACAGAGCAATGTGAATGATCACCTAACGTATAACTTTCAAATGGAAGTAACAAGTACGCACGTGAACGTAACTTTATATTACACACGTTTTCAAACATGTTCCAAACAAAAAACTGCAATAGTTTGTGGTGAATGCTCAGTTAATCCAAAAATTAACCCTTTAAGCCCTCACGATGCATTAAAGCATCATTTTACATTCCTGAAAACAGACTTAACTTTCCTACAACTTAAGGTTTTAGAACGAAAATTTCCATAAAACTGGTTTGCCAATACATGGTAATTTTCTTTAATTTTTAAACCACATCAAATCAACTTCATCCACTACAAGTCGAGAATTGCGACAGCAATTCACGGCTTGTAGTGGATGAGGATGACAATAGTAAATTCAGGCTTGAAAGGGTTAATTAATAGTATGTGCAGCTCTTAAGGATATCTTACATAAATAGAAATAAGTATCGTAATTTGCATTTGCAAATTATGTCAGCAATTCTAGTTTCTGATGGAAATCCGTGCTGACGCTATAATAACAACTATTGTAGGTTTTTCCCAAAGTAAAGACTTGTAGGCCTACATCACAATTCATAAAGATGAACAGTTATTCGTCATGTGTTTTTTTCAACCCTTACAGCGCGGGAATCGACTTTAGTCGTCAGAATTTGACGTCACAGACGTCAGATTCTGACGACTAAAATCGATCTTCGCACTGTAACAGTAAGAAATGTTTGTAATAATCAGAGACCAATAACATAGGTATATGGGAATATGGGGTAGTCCTTCGCGCCGGAGATACCTGTGAGTGACCGTTGGGGTCTCCAGTATGGGCTTGTAAGGGTGAACGAGAGAAACTGCCCAACATTCTCCATTATAACGTAAACTTCCTCTCCCCGTCGAATCGACGGTTCTAAGTAAATCACAAAACTCTTCCTCCACTTGTTTATTCGTCTAGACATCTGGTAGCTACATTGTACAACCCCGCGCACGACACGTCCTACTTGACTCAGAGAGAGCGACCTGCGGCACGTCCGCAGTCGCTGAGCGTAAAATCTGAAGTGCGGGAAAAGTACCAAGGCCGCATGGGCTCCGGCCCTCTGCGCCCGGCACCAAAGTACCGAAACGAGGCCGTCGACCGCAGATTCTCGCGTCCGGGAAACCGGGGATAACCGCCACATTAAAATAACGAAGTAGGGATCCTACATTACCCCCGGGTTAGTGATAAAGTAGGACCCAACTGACGTGTAGGAGACTGCTTCGTGCAAGTAGCGGGGGTTGTAATAATATGTAACCTCTTATAACTAAGCATAGTTTCAAAAATTATAGAGTGTGTGGTTACAGCGTGGGTGGTTGACGTCGCAGCATTATAAATGAAAATTGTCCCATCCTCTAAACACCAACTGTCCTGTATGTACGTATTTATATGCTGCAAGCTGCGACCAACCGATTCATTTACTTAACATAAATGCCATTATAATTTAGCAATTAACTTGCTGAAAAATGTATTTACATTTTACATATTTTACACAATGTTGCCAGGCCTGGCATATTCATTTACAATTTAAAAACATTATAAATACGGTGCATGCGGTTGGCCCCGCCATAGATGTCGTTAGGCGCCACTATGGCGTGAACCATCTGCACGAACCGGGCAGGAGTCTGGATTATTCGTCCTACTCTAGTTTTTCGCACCATTGTGTCTGTCGAAATTTTGTCGCGATTAGCGATATTCGAACGATTGCTTTTATTCGAGTCGATTACGGCGTCAGCAGCACCCGGGGTTTTACCCCGTAGATGTATGCGGGAATACGTTCGTAAACCACCGCCGTTCCCGTTAGCGCGGGATACGGCGGGGGCTCGCGAATGCTGCGCTATATAAGTATTGTCTTCGTTAGACAATTTGACTTAAGCATCTAGTTGCTGTGGGACCGTGGCCAATTTGCTACTGCTTCTGACTGCCGTCGACTTTTTCGTTTTAACACTCGTCCTGTTGGACGTCTGAGTGTCCGCACTACCAGGTCTAGGTGGACCCTGTGGATTCCTATTAGAGATCCTGGTAGTCTTCGAGCTCTGTGATTTGTTTGGCGTAGTTTGCTGTATGTTCGTACCTGTCGTAGGCTCGCACTCGAGATGTGCGGGTTTAACGCGATCTAAAGAGACCGTCTCAACCTTGCCTTTCACTAGGATTTTCATGACTCTGCCACTCCTCGCGGAGACCTTGTATGGTCCGTCGTAAGGAGCAGTCAGTGGCGGCGCAATTGTGATTCAGCGCAAGAATACATGTGTGCATGTAGCTATTTCCTTGAATTGGAAAATGTTATGTTGTTGTGTGTCACGTGGCGGACATAGACGGAGACGCGACATGGCCACACGTAGCTTGTCTGAATAGTTCTCCAAATCAGTGTTAGCGTCGATGGTGTACTGTTTCGTAAACTCTCCTGGGAGTCTAAGGGTTGTCCCGTATATCATCTCGGCAGCCAACCTGCCTAATCTCTCTTTAACTGCGGAACGATCTCCTGAGAGTACAGCGGGTAACGTAATACTCCACGGGTTCGGTGACTCGTGCGCCATAATGGCGGCTTTCAATTGATGGTGGAAACGTTCGACCATGCCGTTCGACTGGGGGTGATAACTCGTGGTACGATTCCGTATAGTCCCGAATTGATTACATAAATTATCCCACAATTTGGACTCGAATTGAGCGCCCCTATCAGTGGTGATAGTGGCTGGAGTACCATAACGTGCTATCCACCCGCTGAAGAAAGCATCGGCGACCGTTTCGGCCTGAATATATACAATAGGTATGGCTTCCGGCCAACGTGTAAAACGATCAACGCAAGTCAGTAGATATCTAAAGCCATTAGCATAGGGTAAAGGTCCGACTATATCGATGTGGACATGATCAAATCGCTCGGTAGGTTCAGTGAACTTTCCGTAAACTGGGGTGTTGTGACATGAAACTTTGGCAGTCTGGCAACCCTTACAGGTACGACACCATCTAGCAATGTCGATATTCATGCCATGCCAGACAAATCGGGTATTAATCAAAGGTTTTGTAGCTCTATGCGATGGGTGGCCTAAACCGTGTAAGCTTGAAAAAACTTTTCGGCGAAATTTCGCGGTAAGGTACGGCCGGTTGTGTCCCGTGGACACATCACACCAGATCAATTGATTATCAAACGATTTGAGTAGTTTGAAATTCATAGTGGATGTAGTCGAGTGTCTCAATCTCGTGAATTCCGCGTCTTTAGCTTGGTCGAGACTTAACTCCTTATAGTTTATCACTGGTCCATCATTTATCGCGGACACTGATGGTCGTGACAGCGCATCAGCGACGAAATTTGTCTCGCCTTTTACATATCTAATATCGGTGGTGAATTCAGCGATGAAAGCTAAATGTTGTGTTTGTCGTAGGGACGCACGTTCAGTCACGGATGACATTACAAATGTCAACGGTTTATGATCGGTATTAACGAAGAAATTTCGTCCTTCTAAATTGTGTCTAAAGTGTTTAATTGTGGCATATACCGCCAAAAGCACACGATCGAACGCGCTGTAACGTGGCTCTGCTGGGTTCAGCTTCTTGCTGAAAAACGAAAGTGGCTGCCACATACCATTCAAAAACTGCTGCAACACGCCACCGACGGCGACATCACTAGCGTCGCACGTGATGTTTATCTGAGCCGTAGAATCTGGGTGTACCAGAAGAGTAGCGTTTGCCAATATTTGTTTTGACTCAGAAAATGCTGACTCTGCATTTTTATCCCACTTCAAGTCGAAATTTGACTTCGGTGACAGTCTTGTATGTCCTTCGTTGGCAGCTGTCAGTAAATTATTTAGTGGTGTCAACTTCGCAGCGCAATGCGGTATGAAACGATGGTAATAATTTACCATTCCCAAATATCTACGCAGTGCTTGTTGCTTTTCGGGCTTTACGAAATTTACAATCGCGTCAACGGCGCTGGGTAGCGGCGAAATTCCTTGGGCACAAATGTGATGGCCTAGGAAACTTAATTCAGTTGTACCGAACTGACACTTTTCAGGACCAATTATTATTCCGTATTCGGCTAGTCGGGCAAAAATAATTCGTAGATGTTTCTTATGCGTTTTATGATCTGGGCTGGTTACCAGTAGGTCATCCAAATATACAAAAACAAAATCAAGTCTGCGTGTAACGTGGTCTATAAAACGCTGAAACGTTTGACCGGAATTTCGTAGACCAAACGGTGTTCTAGTGAAATTAAATAAGCCAAAAGGTGTAGTAACGGCAGTCTTATGTACATCAGACGGTTCCACCGGAATTTGATTATAAGCTCTTACCAAATTGATCTTTGAAAAAATCTGCGAGCCGGCTGAACGCTGCGTGAAATCTTGTATATGTGGAATCGGATAACGGTCGGGTACAGTCTGTGCGTTTAAACTACGGTAGTCCCCACATGGTCTCCAATCGCCATTTTTCATTGGCACTGTTAGCACCGGCGTGCTATAGCAAATGAAGTCAATACTCTTTTACTGCAGCTGTTTTTATTCACATTAGATGAGATAAATTATCTGAAATATAAAAAATACAATGACTAGAGACGTAAATAAATTCCTCGAATTAACAAATGAAATCATTTAGCTTTCAATCACAATGAAAATTAACAAATGATATTAATTTAGATTTATTTAAATCCAGTGACCTAATCTCCTTAATCGCCACCTGGTGACCAATTTAAATTTACCACACGAAAAGATCGCCATCTGGTGATTAATGAATAGTTTATCGATTTAATATTCGTCCAATCGAGTGTCTCTTCATTTTAGCACCTTATACAAATGGTAAACAACATGTGTGTGAATCGAGAATACACCTCAAACCTCGCTTAGAATGACTGATTCTAACACATTAATTTGTTGCGATTTCTATGGATTTACAACTTACGAATTCAAAAGTTATGTGGGCATTAGTAGGTATGTTTATATGTTTAACTGTATTTCAATTCTGCTAAAATGTGCTCTATAAATAATTCAGGCCAGTCACTGTGGCAGACTCAAGTCAAGAGTGTACAGTCATGCTCAGTCATGCTGTGTATTGCTCCCTTCTGACAGCCATGACAGCTGTCAAATGCTTCACTGAACACTGGGTCTATCTACCTATCTGAACCTAAATGAATTATCTAAAATTAGCACTACTAGCTTTACCGGCCTACAACTAAGTTATTTAAATAGGCCTAACAGTTACTTGTTAAAGCTGATCAATCCTGGCAATTTCCACAAATCAATTTTATCATGAAATATGTCATCACTTTTAGAACTTAGTTTTACTGACTGTTATAGCAGGCAATTCTCACATTATTATTATTAATCAGGTAATATTTATTTATGGATTACATGTCAGAATTCCCTGGTATAATTTACTGAGCCTGTCACTGTCAGCAAATCAAACTTGAAATGAATACATGTCACTTTTTATTATCTGTCAAAATAACACATTTTTAACTCATAATTAACAATTATAGTTAATTAACCTTAATAAACTTTAGGCTAACCATGTACATGAAATAAGAATTAAACCCACCAGTTGCATGTCTTGGTTTCAAAGGTTGTTGTCTCTCAGACAAGCACCAGGCAAATGAGGCAGAATCAATGCAATTTGGACTGACCACAAGATCAGCAAGGTTAAGGTCACACCTTGGCTGGTCAATATAATTTTCCATGAGAGTCAGTGGTCAGCCTCAATATCAAATCTAATGGAAATTCACCATAAATATCCCATTGGCTTGTTAAATCAAATTACATCAAATTATAATTGCAGTGCGATGAACATAAATCAAACAAATCAATTGACATTCTTAATTAACATTAATTCGGTTTTTTCACCTCTCACCTCATCGCATCGCAATTATTGTTCTTCGACCAGCAGTATTAGAACTAGCCGTCTGACATCCCTCTTCACATTTGTAAAACCTTTAGGATTTTCTCCCGTTAATTTATATGATACCTGAACTTGCCTCACTCTGTTTTTATCATCAGGGTAAACCTCGGATACTCGAGCGAGTTGATAGTCTCCTTTTACAGCATTTGCATTTGAAATCAAAACTACATCCCCTACTTTTAGATTTCTGACTTCAACGTGCCATTTTGGTCTGATTACAACAGATGGAAAAATAAGCTGATTCCAAGCTTTCCAAAATTTATCTGTTACTTCTTCTATGTATTTTAGACGTTTAGTCAGATTTGTTACATTTGAACATGAAAGCGGTGGAATCCTGCCACTTGCCCTTCCCAACAGAATTTGATTTGGACAAATATAATTCGGAGACATATCATCATTACCTCGAGTATGAGAGATTGCAAGCGGTCTTTCATTTACGAGTTCTGCTGCTTCAAACATTACAGTTTGCAGCTCAGAAAAACTCAGAATTGAATTCCCTATTGAAAGAGAGATAGCTTTTTTGACCATTTTTACCATTATTTCAATGGCCCCATTTGCGTGAGGAGCATCCGGTGGATGAAATCTCCTCTCGGTTCCTATTTCTGCCCCCTGATTTAATCAACTCTGCTTTGCTCAAAGACTCTGTGAACCTTTTTATTTCATTAGAGGCGCCAACAAAGTTTTTTCCGGGATCGCTATATATTATCTTAGAGCACCCCCTCATAGCTTGCAATCTCCTGTGTACAATTAGGAAAGCATCCGTGCCATAATTTTGAACTATGTCCACATATATAGCTCTGGTTGACAAGCAAGAATATACACATCCCCATACCTTAGCCCTAGTTCTCTTATTTACCTCTCCTCTGACAAGCATGGGTCCAAACAAATCAACAGAGCAATAAGTGAAGGGTGGACTAGGTAAAGCTCTAAAATCTGGGACATTTCCCATTATTTGATTTAAGTGACTTTTTCTGTTTTTTCTACATATGACGCATTGATAAACAATTGCTTTTACTACCCTTCTACTCTGCAATACCCAAGCTACATTTCTAAGCCTAACTAATGTGGCATCAACACCACAGTGTCCTCTCTTATGGCATTGCTCTGCTAAAAGTTTGGCTATATAATCAGGCTGCAATATCGGCACTTTAAAATCTACATCAGTGTCTCTTCCCAGCCTACCACTGGTTACAACTAACCCTGTGTCTTCATCTTTTATTGGTGCTAGCTTGTCTAATTTAGTCTCATTTAGACCTATTTGGTTGATACTAAACAACATATTCCTAGCTGCTTTTAGTTGATCTGGCTTCAAAACCATTACCATCTTTGACTCTGTATTCAAAGTTATGGGCTTAATTCTATTAATCCAAGCTTTGGCTAACATCTGCACCGTAGCCAAAGTTCGAACCACAGAACTGAATTTACTGAAATTAATAATTCTGAGGCACTCATTAATTTTTTGGAGTTCTTTCTCGGAAAATTTTAGGCATTTCTCTGAAATCTGTTTGAGGGTAGTTTGCTCAGCTGCTTGTGATCTTGTCATCACATTTGAAAATGCTTTTCTCTGAAAACTTTGGACCATGGACTGTGCTTTTTCACTAATCTCTTGGGAAATAGGCCACTCACTTTTTGGAAAATAGAGCCACTCTGGCCCTTTCTGCCAGAAAGAATTTTCAGATAACTCATTAGGTGAGGACCCCCTTGTAATAATATCGGAAGGGTTTTGGTCTGACGCTACGCAGTACCAATTTTCAGGATTTGTGTGAGTACGAATGTCACCAACACGATTGGCATAGAATGTAGAGAAACCATAGGACTCTTTGTTTAATGCCCCCAAAACAGTCATTGAATCTATGAAGTTATATAGTTTACTAAACTCATAACGACTGTTTTCAATCACAAAATTTGACAGCCTTGATGCAAACACTGCTCCACACATTTCTGATTTTACTGTGTCCCCTTTCATGTTAAGTGGGCAAAGCTTCCCCTTAGCCTCCACTAATCTCACAATGTAACCACCATCTGCCTCCCACCTTACATAAACCAGGGCCCCAAATGCATCATCTGACCCATCTGAAAAAGTGATCAAAATTGGCTTAGTACAGCTTTCTGTTTTTTCAGACATCTAGGAAAGTGTACATCTGATATTTCAGTCACTTCTTTGAAAAAAATCAACCAATTTGGTACTAAATCAGGTGATAAGGGCTCATCCTAATCTGTAACATCCCCCTTTACCTTAGAATGTTGCCAGGTTTTGCGAAATAGAATTGCGCCTTTCATCTTAAATGGGGCGATCAAGTCACATGAATCAAATAAGCTCATCAGCTGACTTAAGACTATTCTTTTTGTCAATGGTTTAGGCATATTGTCCTCTATTTCGTTCGTGTTAAGATGTGAACCAGTGTACATTTTTTGCAATTTTTTGGAAAAATTTATTGCTCCCCTGACATAAAAATAGTCATCTCCCACATTGTACCCTAAACCCAAAGCGGTGGACTCATCACTTTTCACAGCATTTGGAAGGACAATGTCCGCTTCCTTTTTGTCAGGTGTTGTACCAGATTTCAACCACATTTTTAATTTGAAACCTCCCTTACTCAAATTTTTTGTCACGCCATTCTCCAAGTTTTGAACTTCATCATCAGTGTCTGCGCTATCTAGAATATCATCTACATACATTGATTTAGATATCGTTTCAATTGGGCCAGTTAAACTAGAAAATTCTGGTAATTGGGATGTTAATTTTGTAGCAAGCATAGCCAGACAAGCTGCAGGCCTGTCTCCTATGTTTACACGTAAGATAACATATGTCTCAATCTTGCCCTCTTTGTTAGGCCACAAAAATCTGTGAAGGTGAACTTCTTTCTCTTCTAAAAACACTGAATTATACATCTTAGAGATGTCGCCTAGGAAACCATACAAACCTTCGCGAAATCGTAAAAGGACACATCGTATTGGAGTTAAAACATCTGGTCCTTTGGCCAAAATTCCATTTAAAGAATAGCCATCCACAGGCTGACTTGAATTCCAGACAATTCTACAAGGCGTAGTTTTACTCATTGGATTAGGTGCAATTTGGTGAGCTATGTACCAAACTGGACCTGTCCAAGAATTTATTTCTGATTCTGACAGTTTCCTGGCGGCGCCTCTTTCCAACATTTCAAAAATTTGACCTTCGTATATTGTTCTCCAACTTTCGTCCGTGTCTAGGCGACGTAATGTGGAAAACAAAACGGCTTTTACTGCTCTATAATTCTCTTCGGCCGGTAATTGATTAGGGTTGATCAGATATGGATACCTGGCATCCCAATGTGGCTGCTCACTATGACCATCTCCTCTAGGTTTAAATGTCAAACACGTTTCTATTTGAATTAACTCATTCTCTTCATTCAAAGTCATATGCTTATTTCCTGGAGGACAATTACCGCATTTACATGAGCCACATCTGGGTGTGCAGGCAGCACCTATCTGATCATATTTGAACATTTTGACAATATCCCTTACATTAGTATGCAAATTCAGCGACTTGTTGATATTTGGTGTTTGCGAGCGCACACACTTCTAAATCACACACATCCAACGTCGATATTTGATCGTTAGCCTTAAGGCCCACACTGCAGGCTCTGAGACTAAAGGCCAAATGCGTTGCGGATGATTGAACATAGTTGACACTTTTTTCATTTAAATCTTTATGGCTTCCACTAACAACAACTCCCATGGGTCCGTCCCACAAGACAAGGTTATCAATAGTACATTTTCTAGATGGCATTAAACTGGCGTTAGCCTGTGAAAGCAAAATGTCACATTCAGTAGGTCTTTCCAACTGTCTAGGTGAAAAATCTGGGAAAAATTTAACCAAATCATCAGCATTGGCAGAATCTACAATTGACGTGATTCTGTCCATGCCATAAAAAATCATTGGAACCGCTCCAAGGCGAGTTCTCATTTTACAGCAATACCTCATTGTCTCTATTTCAGTTTTAATACCAGTGATAGCATTTATTACAAGTGTAAATGGCTCACCCTTTAATTTCAAACGTTGTGCTACTTCATTCGTACAATAGTTTGTGTCGCTTGCACTCTCCCATAACACACCAACCCTTTCACCACTGCTCATATATGCATACTGGAGCATCATGAGTGGAGTTGAGTCGTCAGCACTTCTAGCCTCTAGTGATGTAACATTGGTATTTGACATAACTCTACCTAATTCTTTAGTGAGTTTTTGAATTTCACTTAGGTCTTTTCTATTTACTGCTTCTTCCAATGATTTCTGAAGTTTAATTATACCATTTACATTACTAGAGTTGCTAGTTGTGCTCGCGGCTGCTCCCTCAGCAGTTTTTACACCTGTTTCATCATCGTGTAGCATGTAGTTGTGCTGCTTAGTGCATTTACGACATAAACGTGGATTCTTATGCATGCACTCACTCGCTCTGTGCTTACCTTTTAAGCACTTGTAGCACAATTGAAGTTGTTGTACTTTTTTCAGTCGATCACGGGGGGACATTTGTTTAAAACTATCACAAAACCAGATGGGATGGGAGCCAGTTTGGCATACACAACAAACATGAAATTCTGGCTTAAAGGGCTTATTAGATGCTGCTAAGCGGGTTCCTGCCTTGTGGGTCGACTGTGCAGAATTAGAAGGTGATTTGCTCTCATCAGCTATTTCTAACTGCCACTTTATGAATTGAATGAATTTGGCTGGTTTTTCTTTATCAGTTAGTGTCTTACCGTCAATATGATGTACTGTTTCCCACCACTTATCTTTCACTTGGACAGGCAGCTTTCTCACTATCTGACACACAATAGCGGGGTTCTGTAATGTATTTTCACTGTCTAGGTCAGCCAAATCATTGACTGCGCTCAGGATACTTCTATAGAATGCTGCACATTTCACAGCATCATGGTTATTGGGGGTTTGAATCTTTAATACTTCTTCCAGAATTTCAGTGATAATTTTGTCTTTTACCCCGTACTGTCTTTCTAGCTCCTTCATAATAGCCGGCTCTGTCTTGCAGTCCGGTGCCAATGTAGCTTTAATTCAGGAGAAAGACAGTTTTTCAAACAAAGAGTTAGCTCCGCACTACTAGCATCAGACAAGCGCGGCTTTATTACACTGGAGTATTCGTTCTTCCATTCGTAGAACAGTCTAGCCTTCCCACTAAATACAGGATAACTCAGTGGTTTTAATTTTATTCTGGAAGGTGTAGTATCAGCAGCTGTACCTGTTGTAGCAAGATTGTTTAGATACTTGTTGACGTTTCTCTTTATGGCTCGAGTCCTGGAGATACTTGTATCAAGATATTCACTATTAATTGGAAGCTGTGCGCCTTCGTCAGAGAGCCCTGCTACATACAGCTCATGGCAGACTTCTAGGTCATCGGAAGCCACATTCATCTCCTTCAGGCACGATTCAATGGTTTTCGTACCAAGCTCGTCTTCTATAGCCTCCTCGAGTTTGCGTATTTCACGCGTCAATTTGGTCTTCACCACTCTTCTTTTCGTTTTGAGGTCCGACATGATGATAATTTATTGTTAGCACCGGCGTGCTATAGCAAATGAAGTCAAGACTCTTTTACTGCAGCTGTTTTTATTCACATTAGATGAGATAAATTATCTGAAATATAAAAAATACAATGACTAGAGACGTAAATAAATTCCTCGAATTAACAAATGAAATCATTTAGCTTTCAATCACAATGAAAATTAACAAATGATATTAATTTAGATTTATTTAAATCCAGTGACCTTATCTCCTTAATCCCCACCTGGTGACCAATTTAAATTTACCACACGAAAAGATCGCCATCTGGTGATTAATGAATAGTTTATCGATTTAATATTCGTCCAATCGAGTGTCTCTTCATTTTAGCACCTTATACAAATGGTAAACAACATGTGTGTGAATCGAGAATACACCTCAAACCTCGCTTAGAATGACTGATTCTAACACATTAATTTGTTGCGATTTCTATGGATTTACAACTTACGAATTCAAAAGTTATGTAGGCATTAGTAGGTATGTTTATATGTTTAACTGTATTTCAATTCTGCTAAAATGTGCTCTATAAATAATTCAGGCCAGTCACTGTGGCAGACTCAAGTCAAGAGTGTACAGTCATGCTCAGTCATGCTGTGTATTGCTCCCTTCTGACAGCCATGACAGCTGTCAAATGCTTCACTGAACACTGGGTCTATCTACCTATCTGAACCTAAATGAATTATCTAAAATTAGCACTACTAGCTTTACCGGCCTACAACTAAGTTATTTAAATAGGCCTAACAGTTACTTGTTAAAGCTGATCAATCCTGGCAATTTCCACAAATCAATTTTATCATGAAATATGTCATCACTTTTAGAACTTAGTTTTACTGACTGTTATAGCAGGCAATTCTCACATTATTATTATTAATCAGGTAATATTTATTTATGGATTACATGTCAGAATTCCCTGGTATAATTTACTGAGCCTGTCACTGTCAGCAAATCAAACTTGAAATGAATACATGCCACTTTTTATTATCTGTCAAAATAACACATTTTTAACTCATAATTAACAATTATAGTTAATTAACCTTAATAAACCTTAGGCTAACCATGTACATGAAATAAGAATTAAACCCACCAGTTGCATGTCTTGGTTTCAAAGGTTGTTGTCTCTCAGACAAACACCAGGCAAATGAGGCAGAATCAATGCAATTTGGACTGACCACAAGATCAGCAAGGTTAAGGTCACACCTTGGCTGGTCAATATAATTTTCCATGAGAGTCAGTGGTCAGCCTCAATATCAAATCTAATGGAAATTCACCATAAATATCCCATTGGCTTGTTAAATCAAATTACATCAAATTATAATTGCAGTGCGATGAACATAAATCAAACAAATCAATTGACATTCTTAATTAACATTAATTAGGTTTTTACAGGCACCATGTGAAGCGCTGAGGATCACTCGCTGTCGCTAGGTTCAATGACCCCTAATTTTATCATTTCATCGAGCTCACGTTTTGCGGTAACAAGCTTATCGGGTGCCAATCGTCGTGGGCGCGCAAACACTGGGTGTCCTTTGGTGACTATTTTATGTGTTATACCGTGTTTAACGGTCTCACCCTTTGTCGTAGGGCGAGTCAGTTCCGGGAACTGGCCGAGAAGTTAAGTATACTCGTCTGAACAGTGTCTACTCTGTTCAACGACAGTGGTGTAATCGATGACAGTGAAGCGGCAATAGCTAGACCTGTTCTCATGTCCCGGAGACATCGGCTTCTCAAGTCTACAAGAAAATTATAGTGAATTAAAAAATCAGCCCCGATTATGGGTTGCTGCACATCTGCTACTATAAACGTCCACGGATATTTGCGCTTTAAACCGACATCGACGACGCTTTACGTTGCCGTAAGTAATTATAGTACTGTTATTTGCTGCCACCAGGGGGAGACTATCAGCGTCCGAAATCCCGTTAGCGCAAGACTTTGGCAAAACACTGATAGCTGCGCCTGTGTCAATCAAGTACTTACATTTATGTCCTTTGTCTGCAACGTATAATAATTTAGAGGATGATAGCGCAATATTCGCTACTTCGCGCTGACCTAATGTGCTATAGTACGAACAGGGTTCACTGCACAAGGGCGCCTTTTCACCGTAAGTTTGGTGGTAGTAGCAAACCTGTGCAGTGGCTGTGTCGGTCGGTTGCGCGACATTATTTTTCGGCGTTTGCGGCGGCGGTGCGTGCGGACGATTATTTTGCTGTGCATTAGTACATATATTTGGTTTGTTAACAAACTCGGTGGCCTGTACATTGGGAGTAAATGTAGGCGTAGGAGTATAATTATTGCAATTACCAGGTTGGTTATAAACAAAACCTGTGGCCTGTACATTGGGAGCAAATGTAGGCGGAGGAGTATAATTGTTGTTTACACGTCCACGCCCTTTATTTCTCTTCCTCTCTGATGTAGTCGTGGTTTCTAACTTTTTAATCGCCTGGACAAGTCCTCAAGCAAACCAACTAACTTAGTGGTTTCCTCTACCTTTATTTTCGCAACCCCCGGCTTACTCTCTTCGACGTCTGCTTCAGAGGCCAGTGCCCGGTCGGCCAACACGGCCAAACTTTCTAGTGTGGCACTGTCTGGTTGAGTTGCCAAATGAGCTCTGATTGAAGCGGGCATCTGCCGGATGAACGCTTGGCGTATGCCTGCCTTCCCCACAATGGCTTTCGTGCCAAAGCCTGGTGTCTTTTGTAGACGCCGTAGGAAGCGTGAGGGAATGTCTGTACCCATCCTTTCACCTGAGATTACTTTACCCTTTCGGGTGTAGTCAAACCGCGTCGCTCAATCAAAATCGCTTTCAGGCTTTCGTATTTATGGGATCTGAAAGGCTGAAGTAGAACGTCCCTCACGTCTGATGCGACCTCGCCCGAAAGTGCTGCGCAGGTTAAGCTATATCTCTCGTCATCGTCATTGATCTGGTGAAGAGCAAACTGAGTTTCTATCTGGTTAAACCAGAGTTCAACGTCCGTAGCATAAAACGTAGCGATTTTGACCTTAGGCAAGTTCGTTGAACGTCTCTGAGGCTGCCTTCTTAGTGGTGAAGGGCTCTTTGATGAATCGCTCCTAGAATGAGGACTCGTTCGTCTAGCTCGGGCAATTCGAGCGAAATCTGCTTTAAGACGTTGATACTCTTCCTCTGCCTCTCGGAATCGAACCTCATTGTCCTCACTGTCCTGATAATAGTTATCTTTGCGTCGAGCACCCGCACCTTCTACGGGCGTAGACATGAAGCCTTCACTATCGTGTTGTGTCGACATTATGAAATGTTGTTTTGAAATTATTTAACTATTGAAGCATTTGAGATAGCCGGCCTATTGGCTCTATGCCTATCTCAAACGTGTTTAAAATGGTATGTCGTGTTAACACATACCAACTATTTTTGACGTGCCGTGCGCGGATTGGTTGTACGTTGCCGTCTAGACCAGATGAAAAAAATGTCTGTATATGTTGAATCTTAGAAATGTAGACTGTAGAAAATGTTCATGCTATGTCGCATGTTGCGAGAAACAGGGGTTGCAGATATAGTTGAAAATGCGTCGCTGAGGTTGCACATATTTTCTTTGCACTAGTTCACAAACGTATATATTTATTTTAGTGAAAACTGTAGGTCTATATTTGACACAAAATGTTTTCACTTATTCACACACATACATAATGGCATAGTGAAAACTGTAGGTCGAAATTGTACATAACAATGCCAGATACAATTATGACATGCTATGCTAAGCTAAAATAATAGTATATTGTAAATCGACCTGGGTGAATTTTTTTTTTCACACAAGTCGAAAAACACATGCAAATATTGCAATGTTTCGCGATAGCACAACTGTCAAATCGAATATTTCTGTATTTTTACAAATTTAATCTTCAGAAATCAACTATCATGAGAAAATTTTGTTCTCGAACTGATAGGCTAAATGTGACTGCGAATAAAAACAGCTACATTTATTTTAGAAAAATATTTAAAACGTGACTGACAGTAGTCTATGCGGATTGATGATATAGTATATCATTTCGCTGAAAAATGATTTCTGTGATGAGCATTCCACTTTTTTTTTTATGGCACGTTCATCACCGAGTCATTCTTATTAACGTCCGAATCAATCGCTCGCTTCGATTCATTGACTGACGTATAAATCGGCTGTCGTTGTAGCAGTTGCATTTATTTCGTCTGTGGTGGGTGTGTGTATGGTGTATTATCGGTACTGCTAACATGTGCGGCAGACAGCTTGTGGCTGCGTGCCTGTGTCAGCATGCGTGTAACGGTGTGTACATATAAAAGTGAACAGCAGCCGCGTCTCGCCTCACATTAGCATATTCATTACCTACTCCGTGCCCAAATAAGGCGCTAAAAGGAGGCTAGAGCAACGACAAACACCAGGGGGCGTTTCAACGTGAAAAAATTATACTATGACTTTATTAAAATCTCGCACAATTAGTGCTATAATTTCGTTTCCGAAACTGCTTATTTATATTTCCTCTCTTTCAACCGTTTTGAAAAAGAAAATTTATAAATAATAAAAAAAAAATTAATAAAAACTAGGCCGTGTATAATTTTGAACACGTGAATAATCTGCTCCACCAAATCAAAATGGCGGCCTAATTTATGCTAATGTGATGTGGCGACACAGGTCCACTATCCAAATGCATGCCGGTTATGGCGGGACACGTGTTTGCCCACGGCGGGCGATCAGCTAATCAAGGGGAACCAGCGTCCAAAATGGCGCTCACTTACCAAATACATTTACAACAATCAGCATTCTCTGAAATAACATATTATAATAGTAATAAAATATTGACCTATGGTCCTGGGAATATATTTAACAGACCAATTAGGACCGTTTATTGACATTCATTAGCGAAACAATTTTATTTGGCCCTAATCCTATTAAAGGTTACCCGAGTCGAAGCGATATTTTATAATTTCTTGTCGATTTTACTGAAAAATCGAAAAAAATGACGAGGCTTCGTCTATGGACTTTAAAATTGAGTCACCCAATTATGGCAATCAACGATGAAAAATGGGTTTACGAAAACACCCACTTCCTATTCGCCTACAGTGGCATTAATAGGATGAAAGCATTTAAAAAACTCATACTATGAAAACATGGTAGACTAAGTCTATGAGTACAATTTTCAGGATTCTTCTAGAGAAAAACCGACATGCTCGCCATCTTGAAAAAGCGCCAAACACGTGGAATTTCGTCCAAAAATAAGAAAATTACGCCGTTTTCGACGTAAAAAACTTGCTTCTCCTCTGATAACTCTTTCTGACTAGTTTAAAACTGGCATATTAAAAATGCCCTACAGCTTTCACGTACCTTGATGAAAAGAAAATGCTATTGATTTTTTTCAAAAAGTCCCTTAAAATTTAAATAAAACTATCCTTGAAAACAGCAGTTTTCAATTGGCGTCTTGGTGAAAATACTGTTGCGTTGTCTATCAGTCCTCAGGGGTCACCAGTATGGGAATATGGGGTAGTCCCTCGCGCCGGAGATACTTGTGAGTGACCGTTAGGGTCTCTAGTATGGGCTTGTAAGGGTGAACGAGAGAAACTGCCCAACATTCTCCATTATAACGTAAACTTCCTCTCCCCGTCGAATCGACGGTTCTAAGTAAATCACAAAACTCTTCCTCCACTTGTCATGTTTATTCGTCTAGACATCTGGTACCTACAACGTACAACCCCGCGCACGACACGTCCTACTTGACTCAGAGAGAGCGACCTGCGGCACGTCTGCAGTCGCTGAGCGTAAAATCTGAAGTGCGGGAAAAGTACCAAGGCCGCATGGGCTCAGGCCCTCTGCGCCCGGCACCAAAGTACCGAAACGAGGCAGTCGTCCGCAGATTCTCGCGTCCGGGAAACCGGGTATAACTGCCACATTAAAATAACGAAGTAGGGATCCTACAGGTATTCAAATGAATCAGAAAGAGAGCTAACATACATTTATGATGATTTCAACTTGAAAAAACCTATTTGGTCTCCATGGTTTATACTTAAATATTTCAGCGTAAGGGTTTAAAGGAGTAAAGGTCCTTCTTTCTGTTTTCAGCACATGGTGATGGTGCCCACCACTGTGGCTCAACCTGTCACTACAATCCAACCACTCACGACGGCAAAGCCTACTACTCCTGTGTATTCATATTAGACGTCATTATAGATTATGTGTGATGTGACACGACATGGGACAATGTGAGCGATGAATGGATATGAGACACAACGTGTAGCTAAATTTGAATATTTTAAATCAAATGTATGTTACGGAATTGGCACAATGATGTCTCAGTGTAATTATTTTATCATCATGAGCCAATACCGCATCAGCATTTTTGCATGTTAGTAGGGGAGCTTAACCTCAAAAAATGATCGAAACGTATACTTCATTGCAAAAATCTGAATTTTTTGTCACAGGCCGATATGACCTAGACATTTCAGAATCTGCCGACAGACAAGTGAAATGTGCCCCCTAGCGGCCATATTGGACGATTCAAAATGGCCACCACTAAAAACCTTGGCCAAGATAACTTTTTAAATAAAAATCACAGAATAACTTATAATACCTCTATTTTGAGGTATTTGAGACCAAGGATCACAATTATGATGTCATTTTCAATCTAAAATGACTAAATCGAGGTCATATGACGATATGAGTGTAATTTTTTTAAATTATTTATTTTCTCTGCAAATTTTAAAGCGCTCCAAAACTTCACGGTTTAAATTTTTTTTCTGACATAGGTCTTTCATTGTTTTAGTTCTGAATATCAATTATTAGTCTATTTCGCCATAAGAATAATTTTACAAATGGTCGTCAAGGGTTATAAACACATTAACGCAGTAAAATAAATTCCAAAGATTTTAAGAAACATGTCGCATCATCACATTAATACGTAATACTAGAACAGTAAGAATGGGTGATTTTTAATTGACTCCACAACCATTTATCTGAATACTTTTGCACATTTAAAATTAATTCTATCATCTCTGCACACGAATTGCAAACCAGTGCAGCAAGAATATACACATGTCTTCAATGGCAGCAATGACTAATATTACTGTCACTATTATTAGGCCTTTCCAAATAACCAGATAAGTATCACAAAGTACAAAGCTTGACATTATAAAAAAACACTAAATTCAAGTTTTTTTCCATGGACAATTGACAAAGGCAATGCAATAACAAAAATAATAGATAATATGTAGTACCTTCTGAAAATTGAACTGTCTGTATAAATCGTATGTCATGGAATTACCATGAAATAATAAAAACAAATGAAAAAGTAAAAATATTTTATGACCAAATAAAAGTGGAAATTTTTTCAGTGCAATCATGTGTTCAGTTACTGGTCAGCAGTTTCATTATCCACACAACCTCCCTCACACTTGCATAATTATGGAGTTGCAACGTAAAATCGACTTACTAGCATCAGCTATAGTTTCGTCCTGAATGAAAACCACCTGTTCCCATCACATTCCTATCCCCAATTGGAAAAGTCTGGTACCACCTGATGGCATGATTGCCTGCTTCCATATATAGGAAGCATGTAGGAATGATCTTTTGACGTGCTCAAACAGAGCTGCATGTTTAAGGTATGTTCTCAAAGGAGCGTGAGGTCTATGTGCTGCTGTACGTCTTGCTTTTTTAACAGATGAAACAATACAACTCTTACTATACATATAACATGTATAAGCACACAGAAACAAATCGCTTCATGTTGACACACTCTGACTTGAGAGACCTAGGTTTGTCTAGAGTGCAATTAAATTTGGTCATTTAATGTATCTGAAAATCTAACATGGCACATGTTCTGTTGGACAGCACAGAGTCATATAGAGTTATCTTATTTTCGTTTATTTTTGGACAGACATTTTTGCTAATCTATTTTTGGAATTGGTGTACTCCCAGTTGGGGTAATTTGGGCAGGGGGGTGGGGGGCTGATGCAGTGGTTATAAAGCGGTCTGCTTGAAAAGTCGGGAGATCGCGGGTTCGTCCCCCGCTGTGGCATTCAGGTTTCAGATAAACAAAGCTTTCTTTCTCGCTTACTCGTAAAGACCACTCGTAAGTATCGTGTGGAGCACTTGAACCTCCATGACTGAGTGGTAACGTGCTCGGCCTCGAACCGCCAGGGCTCGAATTTCGAATCCTATATCTGGAGGGCAGTGTGATCTTATCATCTCATCATTCGCAGAGGGGGTTATTTGGCTCTTCAGATAGGGCATTAGATGCATGTGTATGCAATCATTAAATGTTGCTGTACGACCTGAACGTACGATGTGAATTAAATCAGCGACATCGGGAACATGGAATGAGAGCATGAGCATACCACGCTCGGCAAGGAATGGTGAAAATATCTGACATATTTCCATTATTTCGGGACTGGTGAGACATAAACATAAGAAGTGTAGCATTTTGCATCATTATTCCTATATTCTTGGAATTGTGTTTGGTAGATTATTTCATGCACACACTATTCATGCAGATCACATCCAATCTCTTTGACTGTAACTTCATGCTCCCATTGCATCACCAGTGTCAATTACTACATGGACAGCATCCAATAATGGACTTGCATGATCTACGAGTAATCTCATGAAACTTGCGATGTCAATGACAAAGTCTCGTTCTAGAGCTTATAGAGATTCTTTATGGTGTACATCTGATGAGTTGCGATGGTTTTGTACACTTTCAAATTAATTAATGAATGTAAGGTGCAGCTAGCATGTACAATGCTATAGAATCAGTATCGTCTTACAGATCTGATAAGCAACCACCACCAGCTTGTACTACCGATAGCTGTGTTCATGAGACTGATCCATCAAATAACATTTATAAATAGACCATTGAACAACGAAAATATCAGAATGTACAGAAAACCACATCACTAAATTATTTACAAGGTTCGGTAACCATCTGGAACAAATGGTGTTGTCAAACGCTAAAAACCAGCAACACAATAAATCCAACGCATTGAGCTCAAAATCACCATCTCTCAGAGAGTGCGCAAACGACAAATGAGAATTTCCACCTCGATAATAAGTGAACAGTACTTACACATACGTCCCTCCCTCGACTGCTTGTCAAATTTTTCTTCAAATAAGTCTGTATTACTATAGGTATGCTCCTTGCTGAAGGAGATGGGTCACCAATGAAACTTGATGATCATACCGAGTGCGCTTAATATGGTGGTCATCCAGCGTTGATATAGCTCTGCCAGAGGTGAACACACCAGCCTCAGACATCACCCACTCCCCATCCAGAGCCACAGATAAAATGAGCTTTATCTTCCTATCAAAATTACGCACTTTACGTCACCAAGAATTGAAGGAAATTGCAGGAAAGTATTTGTCAGGAAAGAGAGGTAAAACGTCAATTTCTGCTCGAGGTTTCATCCGAGAATGATGACCTGACCGGGTTGTCATAATGTTGTTATCAATTTCCTCTTTAGTTAGGAGTTCACAAACGTGCTTTATCCAAACTGTTTCTCTTATCTCAGACAATGGGTCCTATAATATGAAGGCCTTGCCACATTACCATCCTCAATTATTGGCATAAACAAATCCATGCGGCTGAGATTAACAGGAGGGGGTACAATGACGAGGATATATCATACGATACACTGAGGCCAAGGAGGTGAATGTGCCAATAAGGACTGGTGTTTGAGATGAGTATTATTGTGTAATTCAATACATATGTAAGCCTACAGGGGTTGGGATGTTTCAGGCTCTCTACTGTGGCGTATTTGGACAGTGGACTGAGAGCCATATTTATTTGTATTGTATATCATCACCTGACCAACAACACACGCTACTTAAGATCTCTGACCCATAAAATTTTCAAAGTTATAAAATTATTTAAAAACTACGGATTTATTCAGCTTTTTAAACATGGACCTATTAGAAAAACAGTAATACGCCAATTTTAAACGATTTTGACCTTGGTGTTGTTATTTAACATTGAAAATTCAACTTTTGATCGAAAATGACGTCATATTCGTCATCCTCGACCTCAAATACTCCAGAAAAGAGGTATTACATGTGGTTCTCTGATGATTAGTTAAAAAGTTAGCATCAGTAATCCATTACAGTGGCGGCCATTTTGAAATTGCCCAATATGACCGCTAGAGGGAAAAAATCGCTTGTCTGTCGGCATATTCTGAAATATTCAGGATTCTGAAATATACGAATTTATTCAGCTTTTTAAACATCGACCAATGAGAAAAAACGGTAATAGGCAAATTCTAAACGATTTTGACCTTGATGTTGTTATTTGACCATGAAAATTCATGTTTTGATAGAAACTGATGTCATTATCGTCATCCCCGACCTCAAATACCCTTGAAAAGAGGTATTACATGTGGTTTTGTGATGATTAGTTAAAAAGTTAGCATGTGTAAAGCATTGCAGTGGCGGCCATTATGAAATTGCCAAATATGGCCGCTAGAGGAGAAAGATCGCTTGTCTGTCGGCCGATTTTGAAATAGCCAGGTCATGTCAGCTTGTGATAAAAATTTCAAACTTTTGCAACGAAGTGAACGATTATTTGATTAAGCCCCTCTACTATGTTGACTGACATTACATCGGACACTAAATACACATAGGGGGCTATTAACTACTTTCTTTTGCTTGAATATACGATTAATATATATCATTGTAATAATAGCTGTTTCGTAGAACATGGTAAGACCACAGGGTCTTGAGTCCTTCACCTTAAATGCAATAATCCTGATCAATATGAAGTTAGCTATAAAGGGTAGACATGGTGATTGTACCCATTTCTTTCCCACGCCATTAGAATAATATTTTTCACTCTTGCTCAAACTCTGATAAACAAGCGCTTAGCCAGATATAGTCTTTTTGAAGTGAAGGTCAAAATTAATTAAATTACTAGATATGACCTTCATTATCCCTCAAATAATTATAAGGAAATATGAGAGTTGCTACGTCTTTACGCGGGGAGATGGTGGACATCAAACTAACCATTTTGCTTCAAATTGAGTAGTTAGCACTTGAAATAGTCAGCAAAAAGGGTTTGCGCCAGGAGCAAACACTGGACAGCTTTGTACGTAAACTGAGTAGGTTGTTATCACTTAAAGTTTAAGGAGAGTTTTAGCTGTTTGTTTAACCATGTTTGCTCTTGGACAACTACTTGTGGATGGCAGATGCGCGTGATATATTACTTATCATAATCACCATGCCTTATATTATAGCCTTCGGCAGCGAGGTGGACGGAGGGTTTTGATGCGGAGCCAACTTATACCAGTATATTGAATATATCCAGGTAGCACGTTCCTGCCGCACGACGGCTTCACGAGCTGACGCTAGCCGATGTCATTATTATAACTTTATAACTTTACATGTTTCAACAGTGTTTCTACGGTTTCTTTTCTACTACCATTTATATAAAGTCAAAAATATATAAAGCCTATATATTCTTGATAATTATCTCTGGACTTGGCACGGGACACATATAATATTATGCATATCATGTTTTACATATTAACTTAGTTTTAAGTTTACAGTGTATCTAAACTGTATCCTGAATGTCAAACGTAGTAGCAGTGTTGGTCACCTGTATTTGACATCATCCATATGTGCACAATTTTAATAATGGAACCTACTAAATGAAAAGTATGATTTTGCTAACACTAGTTTATCATATTTAAAACATAAAGATTAATGGTTCTCCATTAAAGTTACAATACACCATGTGTCTTGACATTATATTATCGATCATGCATAGTTCGCCGATGGTGGATATAATATATATTATAATACTTATTATCATATGCATTATGATTTGACACGTCAAAGTGCATGTATTTAGGTCTGATAGTATGAAGTTCTTTGAATAAATTTAGGAAGCAACTGGAGACTAAAAACAAGAGTATGTTGATTATGTTGCTTTTATGTTGTGCCGACGTCGGAGATGATGGTTCGACATTAAACCAGCATAGCGTGAACGTTTGTTGAGTGTTGTCGGGCTACCGTCATTCATCGTGTCCATGTACGCAACATATCATATCAAATGGTCTTACCTATCTATCTTTCTCTCATTGTATATATTTTAATGAGGTGGTGGAGTTCATCAAACAGGACACGTACATTGAAATTGGCGACAATAATAAATTGATGCAAATGAAATCATTTTAGTTGCAGACAGTGAGTGGTTGCTCCTCTGACATAATGCAACTTGTTAAAATATACTGAATGAAGCAAATTTTAAATAAATCAAAGTTTAAAGAAAGCAATGTGAGCACCCAGGTATAATTTCTTAAAATACAACATAGTCCTGTATCGCTGGTCAAACAAAGTTATCAAAAACGGTCACTTTTGCAATTTGTGTCAAACGCCAACATTTTGGCCAACTGTTATGTATCCCACTCTGTGCATGATATTATATGAAAATATAAAATTAGCACACCTCTCCCTAATCTGTATGTTATATAGACTCGCACACATGGTAATAGTTTTATTTTGTATCAGATAATATCCGTTTTGGCTGTTTTCAGTTTTGAATATTCAGAAACAATCCATAGAAAAGGGAAGATAAAGCGGGTACAAAATATGACAAGATAGTAAATTTTCTTAAAATCGCCGAACGTACATGTAGGCCATACATAATCACAAAATCTCCTTTCCATTTCGGATATGACGCCCATTTTTCTAAAATGCAAATTAACATTTTACACGGCGAAATCGCTTGGAGTGTTCCTTTTATATGATTAATGAGATGAAAATGCACCTTTCTGTAAAATGTTGTACGTTTATGACTGTCTGAGCACAATAGTTAATTTATTTAGATCAACAGCTGTACTAACATAGTAGTCCAATGTTATTCTAGCATTGGACAATGTTGCAAAGAACAACGACAAAACAACAACGACAAAACAACTTATGTTATTTATTTATTTTTAAAATGTACATTGAATATCTAGTTTCGTGGATAGTTGCATGATTATCAAGTAAACATCAATAAAATAATGATGGCACAAATGAAATTTGTGAGTGTGGGTGATGTTTTCTAAGCGTTCGCGAACTGATTTGTCATAACAAAGCGATGAATAGAATTTATGAAGATGCAGATCTCGTAAAAAGCGCCTTAACCCTTTAGCCGCCAAGCTATAATCGTTTTAATCCGTTTTATCAACCCTTTCAAGCCTGAGTTTACCATTGTCATCTTCATCCACTACAAGCCGCGAATTGCTGTCGCAATTCGAGACTTGTAGTGGATTAAGATGATTTGGTGTGGTTTAAAAATTGAAGAAAATTGCCATGTATTGGCAAGTTAGTTTGATGGAAATTTTTGTTCTAAAAACCTTGGCTGCTAGAAAATTAAGTCTGTTTTCAGGGATGTAAAATGATGCGTTAATGCATCGTGAGGGTTTAATGGGTTAACTGATCAAATCACTGTTATTGGGAACAAAGTGTTTGTTTTCACATTAAGATTTGCAAATGTTTGGTCTCAACTATAACACTTGTGAGTAAGTTAACCTAACTAATGTTGTCGGTAGAGGCAACGCGACACACCTTCAAGAGGGTGGAAATTTAAACTAGATAACTTATAGTGGTATTTTGTCATTCGTTGGAAACTGGCAATTGCGTCAGTGCGTGAAACAAAATAACAACAACAACAATAACAAATTAAATGCATTATGTAGCCTACTCCCAGAAAACATGTATAATTTTCCACGATGCATGCAAGAATTATTATCACTATCTAGTTATATAGACTAAACACTGATTTGAACAAAGCCTTGTATTATAAACTTGTATCTCTTCAGGGTTAATAAAATATGTTTAAGCTAACACTGTCTTGAACATGCCAGACATGGGGTTCTCATCCGTGGGTTGTGATTGGCCATTGTCTCAGATTGGAAGCTCGCTCCTATTGATCGATTGACATTCAAGTTTCCCCGACCTATTTTCCTTAACATCCACAACAAACTGAAAATGTGTAAAGAGGTTATGCCAACATGTTGTTCAGACTATGTCCTTTGGTCTCAACGATTTATACACAACTATATCAGCATTGTAATGACTAATGACTAATGGATCAGCTCCAAGACAACCAGAATAGCCTACATCTCCATGTACATGGAGAGTTTACATTGCAGTTGAGTTTGAGAGCAAGTCAAGGGTATCAATTTACTGGGAGGGTAACTATTATCCATCCTCGATATTTAGTGTTCCCTGTGATGTAAAGCAATAAAACGATTGTAGTTTTTATAAAACAAAATATGTGAATGTTTCGTGAGTTTGCAGTAGCTACGTATAAAATAGGTAGGTCACATTGTGTAAAATAAACATGAACTTCCAAAAGAAAAGTGCGTAAAACATGCTGTACATAATATTAATATACGTGGATAAATATCACAGTAGTTGCAATGAATGATAATTATGGTTACAAATGTGCAAATGTGGATACACGCTTTTCACCCTATTGACGTTGTTTCACATTACCGCGACCCACAACGTCACTCGGGTGAATAATAATAGAAGGATATTATTAGAACCCGTCACCTAAATTCATTCTGAAAAACACACAATAAATTGTTGTGAGAAAAAGTATTGTGAAACAAAATGTTGCGAGACAAAATAAATTGTTCGATATTATTAAATGTCATTAGTTGATGTCGTTTGTACATTTTATCTGAAAATATATGAACGCGTTCTCTTTCGTTTTATTCTACAATTTGCGTGATATAATAAATCACGCAAATTACCAGGTGCATAGATGAAGTCTGCACCCAAGGGCTTATAATTACTGCCCTGTAACATGCCGATATTGAGTCACCTTGATAACACATGGTAATATATATCTAATAATGCTGAGTACATCTTATATTGAATACAAAAACATAATCAGTCGCCAAAATATTACATTGTTTTATGCATACATGTCCAAGAACAGTGGAAAATGTGTTACTTTTAAAACAACTAGACAGCCGTTCATTAACAGGCCTAACTCAGGAGATAATTCAGAATTTTCAAAAGGGTCCGTTACAAATGAACACCACTCAAACTTATAGATCTAGGTTTGAAACAATGACTTGTTATTTTTGTAAACTGATCAACAGGTTAATTTTGTATGGCAAATATCAAGGATTTTGTGGTTTAGACTGATGTTTATGCATACAGCTTGAAAGAGTCCGTAACACCAACCACCGTTATAAATCAACCGTTACACAGTACAACCAGCAGAACTGTAAACGCTTTATCTGAAAAATCACCATTTTAGCTGTCATTACAGTAATATAAAAAGTAACAAGAAACTAATTGTATTTGATTGTACAGAAATAAAAAGCCTGTTTCTGCACAATAGGTATGGTGGCATAACAAGTAATAAAACATAGATGTACAGATAAATATGTACATGGATAATAACATTTTTCTTAATAACATCACAATAATATTGTGGTACAACAAGTTATAAGCCATAGCTTTACAGATATATATGTACATGGATAATAACATGTTTCTTAATCACATCACAATACATTTGTAGGTATGGTGGTATAAAAAGTAATAAAATATATCTGTAGAGATATATTATGTGAATGAATAATAACATATTTCTTAATCACACCACAATAGGTATGGTGACATAACAAGTACAATAACTACATTATGTACAGCCAATTCATAGACATATAAATATGGCGCATTCTGAACCACATCACAAATTCTGTGTTGGAGTAATTTTCGGGTTGAATTTTCGCGTGATTCTAAAATGTACAATATGTACTACAGGACTACAGTTTAGCTCGAATAAACCAAACATATCACGGCATTATTTCTCCAAAACATATTGCGGTTTAACCGGTGTTACGATATCATTCAACGAAGAGAATGAAATGATAATAATGCAGATCTGTTCAAGTAATTATTTCGATTAAACGCGATCGCAACAATGTCAATCCTTCTTTAACATGCTTAATAACACTTCTTTGACATGCTTAATAACATGCAATTGTTCACAAATCGAGTCAGCAGTTGTTTGTCGCCTTTTGACGTGGTAAAATGCTTCAGCTGCAGATGGGTGTATCAGGAATTGCAATTAAACACTCACAATCGGCTTGGTCTGCTGACATTGTCATTAGAGTGCCAGATATCACCAAAGAGATACGCATTGTTTACATGATTTTAGCTACGAATTATCAACTTCAATAACATTAATCTTACATTATACATATTATTAATAGATTTTTAGTATTGGCACTTGGCCCTTGCGTGTATGCAATATAAGTTAATATTATATTATACTATACTATACAAGTCAGCATTACAGTGCAGGCTCAGCCTGACTAGCGTGTATGCAGTGTCTGTCTACAGTGGGCAATTGAGAACAATCCCGAATTTCAAGTTTTACGTGCAGGGCTGAAAAGATGCTGATTCGGTGATATTAAGATATCGACAAATCGAATGTTAATATATACAATACTCCGGTTAATGTTATATTTCAGCAATAGATTGAGTAATGTTGTAGTTGATGATCAATAAACAGGAGAGAACTAAAGCACTATTTGAAGTTGGCGTAAATCCCGAATGTTCCCATGTAGTCTTCTGCGATTTTGTAAAGAAAGCCATACTGCTCCTACAATAACAAATAAAATGATTGATTGTGGCAATAAAATTTATAACAATATAAATTTTACTGGAATTTTGTATAAAATACTGATACATAGATTACGATTCAACCAGCTGCTAACCATTTTAGGCCTACTTATTACAAGAAATGAGATATCAAAGTCTAAATGCATCAACCTCCTTCAACAGTTTAAAACCCCGTTAAAATTGTGAAAAGAATATAGTAAAAATACATAATAATAATAGCATACTCTAATATAATAATATTTATATATATAATGCATATTTCCCATTAAAATTGTAAATTTGAATGAATGAAAAATACAAATTAGCAATTCAGCAATTCAAGAGTTCAGCTAGAAATGTGTTATTATGGACATAATCTAATATTGTTCATAAACACTGGATAGTAGCAGCGAGACGCAGATTCAAACGCGTGATTTATTTTTATTTGATCAATGAATTAATGCATTGTAAATCATTTAGTGCGCACCAATTAAGCTTAAAAAATATTTGATGGGCACCAAATAATTTGGTGCGCACCAAATAATTAAACAAAAATATTTGGTGCGTACAAAATCATTTACTGTGCACCAATTAGGTTTTAAAAAAAAATTCAGTGACAATTTTTTTTCTTAAAACATCCTTTGAAAACGTACTGCTGTTGCCTTTCTATTGATATTATTATTATGACACAATATATTTAATGGGCGTGTGTGTACATGTTATAATGCACTATGTGATATAACAAAGATGTAAGGCAGTGTCGCAACTAATTAAAAACAAAATCCTGACTTTTCTAATATAATAATATTTATATATCTGGCACAAAGTGGGCACAAACAGTGGCGAATCCAGAATCTGAAGAATGGGAGACGCCAGGGGTTTGTGGTCTTATTGTAAATTCAAAATACTTTTTAATGTAAAATTACTTTTTCCTGACATTGCGAAAATGTATAAAAGTAAGGTGTTTTTCCTGACAAATTAGGGTTTTGATAAAAATTCCTGACTTTTCAGGTTATTTAGGTGTTGTGGCAATACCGGATAAGGTCATCCCGTTTGATTTATAACATAATAGTACAGCTAGTTAGTCTAAAAAAATAGGGGTAGGGTTCGTTTTGTGAGAAAAGCATGCAAATTTCTACAGTTATAAATTGTTATGTGCTGAATCATATAAGAGGAAGACCCCAATCGATCTTGCTCTCTGGAATGCTCTAAATTGCATAAATCCAAGATGGCCGCCGCGTGATATTGAAGTTGCCGGTTAGTCTGACAAAGTAGAGTGAACACATGTTTGACATTCAATAGTGTTTGACATTCAATAGTAATTCAGAAAAAGCTTGCTGGCACACTGGCTTAATAATATTGTTGAAAAAATATGCAAAATGTATATACACTAGTAATTTTGAAAATAAACAATAATCATAGCTTGCAAGCAATTGCCAAAAATGTCTCTCGGCTTGAGATTTCAACTTTTTTCCAAATTTGCCATTGTGGGCTATGTATCTGTGAAAGTAAACATTATTTACGTTTTGAGGTTTTGAATAACCTACAGAAAAATGAAAGTAATTTTCATGGTTCTAAAAACTATAACAAAAAAAAACGCCAATTATACAATTTATTGTATTGTAGCTCAATTTTTATATAGTTTTTCCTTAAAATACAATGACATAAGGCCTATATTACTACATTTAATACAAACTTGCATAGTATTTTATTATTAATGTATGTTAAAACCACGGACGAAAACAATATACACATATTCAAAATGTACCCAAAACTACTAATCCACAAATTTTGACATTCAATATATTACAGTGCACATCCTCCTTGACATTTGCATAAGTCAGTGCAATTTTGATCATTTCACTCACATTTACATCGCCTTGTACATGTTTGCTTACAGCCACATTTTATGAGCTGACTGCAAGCCTCAGAGACATCTCGAAGGTTGTCCATAACGAAATATAATTGTGTTGTTTTTCGACCCATTCCTATTCGACTGGATCTGGGAGGTCTGACGACGGAATTAATGCCTGACCCCAAACATATTCTCCTTGATATACAGCACGAGTCATGCTAAGGAGAGCATCTGAAGTTTTTTTCTGCGTCCTGCAAAAAATGAAACTGTGTCACAGCCGGTGAGGCTGTGAAACATTGGGAGGGCTTCAGACCTATTTCATCCTATATTTTGAACTATCATATGTACCGTAATATAGCGGGATACTTTACCTGAACCAAGTGCAATATTTTCTGCAACTGTAATAGACAGTGCAACTACGTCTGTACCTACAGTTCTTATAGCTGCACGTCAGTCCTGTATCATGAATCTTGAATCAGCTTCTTCGTGCTGATATGGCTCTAGAAGTGTCTTGATCATTGTTGGTACAAAAAACCTGTTATCATAGGTTGTTACCAATATTTTACCCCCAGGTGGGGTAACTTGAGCAATATATGCTCTGCTAGGAACTGAAATAGGTCGGTCTGATTGTCATCTACGCATAAGAAATCTGCCCAGTTTGCAGAAAGCGGGCTTGCTCCTGTAACATGTCTGCGACTTCCTTTTCCCCTATTGACCCTCGCTTAGGGTCATACATGTACCTATCCCATACGACATCAAGTTTACTGACTTTCTCAAGTCGTCTCAAAATGTATGCTACAAAAATAGAACTTGCATAATCAGCAAATTTCTTTGCTCCCTTAGATGTAGGTGACATTTAAACAAAAACTCTATTTGAACAGAATAAGTATGTTCGTGGTGTTTACTACCCCTGCCTACCTGTTGTGTGTACGCAAGTTCATTTACAATCCTTGTAACCTCTGGACTGGCTACCATCCATCTAATGCACCGGGATTTTCGGTGATACCTACTGCACCACCCCCTCCCTTAATTAGTTGGTTTAGCTGCTCATGGTTTTGGTCTAAAACAATTGAAGAAAGAACTTGTGCGGATTTCTGTGCAGTAAAATAACATTGCACAAATCGATCATTCACATCACGATGTGTGTCATGAAGTTGCACCGTATATCTAATATGGACGGGTAGCCTCCGGGCATAATGAGTATGGTTAAGGGCAAACATCCAAGGGGCTATAGCTTGCTCAAGCACTCAACATATAGTTGGAAATTCCGCTCCCTGAAAGCAAACACATACTGTAACAACAATAGTTCTAGTTCCAACGTTTTACCCCAATAGAGAAATTGGGGGTGAGCTTGTAACACACCATCCATCACTAGGAAGTACATTTACACCACTAGTATGTGCTATTGTGTATTTGCCATGTGCAGAGCGCTGGAGAGCATACAGAGCTGCTGCTGTCACCTCGTGAGCCCATCGAGTTCTTGTGACATGTTCCCTCACAATCATAGCTTCGGCCCTTCCAGAAGAAGTGATCTTGGACTCTTCGATAGCCCTGCACACACCTACTACAATCCAGCCAGTGCCCCAATACACAGAGAGAAGCCACCTCGATGTGTATTAACCCCCCCCCCCCCATAAGTATAATAAACTTAGTTTCACCATATGCAGGGCCTATAGCTGGCCACAACCTTTGTTAAAGCTGATCAGCCGAACTACAACTGTAGTATGGCCGGGGTTTGTGTGCTGAACTGCTTGATTTATGACATTGAGAGAATGATGGATCATAGCCACTGTGTTGGCACTCTCGTGAAACAATGCATTTACAGAGTTCATTACTGCAGCTTTAGTGCATTGTAATGCATGATATGCAGACCATGATACGTTATTATCAACAGAATGTTCATTGACAACAACATCTCACACTTTGTCCAGCCATAAACGTTCTCTAATTAATGACGTATACAGTACATCTGTACCTACATCAATGTTACCATCTATGACTGGTATAAAATGCTGCATATTAGCAAAACTAGCTGGAAGTAGGCCTACATTAGTATAATTATCTGACAAAGCATCTGAAAGTGATGTTTATTTTCTGCCATGGTAAAGCAATGATTTACTACTACTACATGGTTTATTCAAATAGCCTATCATTTCCAGGTAGGCCTACAAGCACTGTTGGATGTTGAGTTAAATATATAGCAGTACCGTGAAAACTCTCCTTGACAGATCTGGAGCTAGTGCTGTGTTCGATATTGTCTACGGTCTCTGTTGTGAAAACCCCGTGTTTCGAGTCTTGTAGGACAAACTAACTGGTGTTCTTTGTGATAAGAGCATACTGTGTTTGCCAGCTCAGTGGATATTTGAAGTAGACGATAATAGGAGATAACAATTCCGTTCAATACGTTATTTTGGCGGCCATTTTGAATTTTTTGGTAATTTGAACATTTCAAAAGAATGTATTGGGGTATTGTGAATCAACCTACCAACATCTATAATTCCGCAAGTTGTTTTTCTCACAAAAAAACGCCCAATTTGCTTGATGGATGTATTTTTGACGGCCATTTTGAATTTTCGCTGATTTTAAAATTTTAATAAAAATAATGGATGTAAGTCTTCCTCTTATGTGATTCACCATATTGTGAAGTAGCATTCTACCAGTTTTGGTGTTTTTCTTGCGAAAGAAAACCCCAAACTTGCGTAACGGCTGTATTTTTGGCGGCCATTTTGAATTTTCGCTCATTTGAGCATTTTAAATGTAAAAATTGATTCGGGTCTTCCTCTTATATGATTCACTGGACCATTTTGCAGCATTCTGCCAATTTTGGTGCTTTTCTCACAAAACGAACCCTCAAGTGACTAACTAGCTGTACTATAATTAAATACTATAATGTGAATGTCCGAGCTATATCGGTATCACAGAAAACACGAGACGCCAAAGCAATGTTATTCAAATTCTGGTCCAGCGTCGTACACGCTGGACCAGCATTTAAACAACATTGGTAAACGTCGCGTATTTGCCGAGTATTTAGTAACAGCTATATATTTTGACACCATTGTGTGGATAATGTAAACGTGACTCATACCAATGATGGGATGAATTGTGGCCTGGACTTGCGGACAGTCTTGACGGCATTGAACACATCCACGACTTGATCCGTGTTGATTTTCTGCAGCATGGAGCACATGGCGCAAAACAGACCACTTCTCTCTGCACCGTCACTGAAATACAAGCATGGAAACATCAGGTAGAAATAACATCTACAGCAAAACAGACCACTTCTTTCTGCACCGTCACTGAAATACAAGCATGGAAACATCAGGTAGAAATAACATCTACAGCACAATCCTGGACCAAAATATAATAACTGTGACCCAGATTGCAATTATTTTATTCTAAATTTATAATTTGTCAAGCATCCGTGCGCGCCTCGTAGCATAGTTTGATATATATATACTGTATATAGTCCAGAAATTTTCCGTTTTGAAATGGAAAAATAATATAAAGCTGAAAAATTCAGGATGTGTTCAGAATGTCCTTCTTTATTACCTGTAAAAAGTCCCAAAGTTTCCCCTGAGCGGAACATCTTTTTTTGACAAAATTCAAAATGGCCGCCAAGCGCCATGTTGAAGTTGTAATTCCTGAACTATTTAACATATATTTTCATGTAATACCTCATTTTCATATGATTTTTAATGCTGCATTCATTTCTGAAGCTATTAGTAACTTTGAAGGTTTCGTTAAAGAATAAATCCAAGATGGCCGCCATTTGAGGTTTGATTGAGAGCAAGTCTATTGTCATTCGTATTTGAGTAATTAATGACAAACAAATAACTACATATCCAAAAGAAATATGCAGTACACATTTTAATGTATTTAGTTCATAGTACATAATAGCCACAACAGCATATTTACCGAATAAAAAAACGTTAGTCTGAGAGAGTTGTGCTAATCCTAATCACCGTTTCCTAAACATCATCCTCAATTTCATTAATTCGCGATTACTCACTGTACCCTGTTCTCATTTAGCTTGTGTTCCTCGCAGACCTGCTGCATCGAAACATGCAACCAGCTTTAGCAATCATTTTCATTAATTAGAGAGGTGCTGCATCAAGCTTCGTGAAAACTGGCTACAGGTTTTCTTTTTAAAATTGTCACCCACAGCCTGTTGGTGGTTTTTCTGTTCCCATGCTATTCCATGTAGATATTGCAGTGACAAAAAATAAATTTACTACCGGTACTGCTTTAGCTGAGGGCCTAAGCAAGTGTCCTAAGCAAGGACTCACACTCGAGTCCACATGTGTCCCAAGCAAGGTCTCACACACAAGCCTGCATGGTCCTACGCAAGGATTCACACCCGAGCCAACAGGTCCCACTCAAGGTCTCACAACCGAACCCGCAGTGCCGAGGCAAGGAATCACACCCGAGCCCGTAGTGCCCCAAGCAAGGACTCCTATTCAGGTCCTAGGCAAGGATTCACACCCGAGCCTAGAGGTCATAGGCAAGGATCCACCCCAGGCGCGCATGGTCTAAGACAAGGACTCACACCCGAGCCGGCAGCGTCCTAGGCAAGGTCTCAAACCCGAGCCTACAAGTCCTAAGCAAGGATTTACCGTGAGCCCGCGTGGTCGTAGGCTAGGTCATACACTGGAGCTTTCAGGGTCCTAGACAAACACTCACACCCCTAAGATCTCAAACTTTACCTGTACTGCGAGTATAAAGGTCCAATGCAAGGTATCACACCCGAGCCTGCAGGATCCTAGGGAAGGTCCCATACCCTATTTATTATGTTGATATATATTTGATGCAACATTAATAGGAACACGAATACGTTCTTTTTGTGTTTGAAATAACGAGGCCGTCCCTATGGCCCATTCGATCCGGCTGTGATTGAAACTTAAGCGTTAATGGGTTCGAATCATTGTGTTTAGCATGTTTGTCATCGAGGTTGTGCCTGGAGTGTGCATTGATGTCTATGGCATTGTACACCGCAAAAAACCATTGAAGGTATTCGATAAGAGTAGGGTATAGTCCCTTCCTTCTTTCGCGATATTGCCATGATTGTTCAGAAAGCAACGTAAACAGGTAAAGCGATAAAGTAATATTCAATCAAACTAACGGCACGTGTATAGATGACAGATATTTTGTAGTGTGGTTTAGGTAGGTAGGTCTGTAACTTAAAACTTCAGTGGGGCACATAAACTTGTGAAATTCCATATCAATTTATCAATGGTGATACGGCACCAAAAATGGTCTGTGAGGGCACTGTGAGAACAGCATGATAGCCAAACATTAAATCAAAATAGCCGTGATTTTTCAATATAACCACCATAATATGTAATATAGGCCTATACTTAAATTATTTACTTGACGTTACTCATACGATTGTTTAGTTTTTATTTGATATTGTTATGTTTTAACATGTTTCAACATGTTTACAATTTCTAAATGGCTATTTTTTGTTTCTACATTTTGACAAAAAATCAACAAACCTGTCAAATTAAAAAAATGGCCGCCACAAAAATTAAAATTGATTATTATATTATGAAAGTTATTTTTATTGCATCTAAATGCATATGTCAGTTCTTCATTAATTTCATTGACTCTATTCAATCATAACATAGTATTTATCTCCATACACAAAATTACAATGACCACTATTTTTAAAGATGTCTGTTGTTAAACTGACCCGTTCGACAGCTAGCTGTCAGTCACCACACTGAACACCTATCCACAAAAATGCATTCCAATTCCTTGCTTCACCCCCTCCGATCTCAATCTGTTTTAAACGTTTTTTTTTCAAATTATTTTTCATATCTGATTGATGTCTGATTTCGGATGTAATTGGCTTGTCTCGTGAGATAAATTGATATTTTTTTGTGAGTTATGTTTATTGTGCTTCTCGTGTATCTGTTATGATATAATTTTATGTCGAAATAATATTATATACAAATTTACATACAATTTTTAATTAATTAACTCTTACCTTTGAAAATATACTGAACTGTTAAAGGATTTTTTAGTGCTGAAAAATAAAATTAGTAGTACCAGGGAAACTTACAGCTTCAGTATTGTATCAGGCGGCCATTTTGGATTTTTGCAAAGCAAAGCAGGAATGAGGCTTTAAAACTTAAAAAGAAGACCCAAAATGAATTATCCGTGAAAAATTAAGTGAAAAAGAGGTATTACAAAGGAATATATGTTAAATTATTTGTATGTTACGATTTCTTTATGGCCTCTGGCGGCCATTCTGGATTTTCGCAAAAAAAAACACGTTCCGCTCTATGGAAACTTTGGGACTTTTGACAGGTCATTCAGGATGACCATCTAAATAACATATTTGCCCTTAAATATGCCTGAAGTTCCTGGACTAATAACCCATCACAATAATGTACTTACATAGCTTTCATCTGATACATAATACTTACGTATTTTATAAGATTCGTTATTTCACGTTCACATACATGTATCAGAAATAATAAAAATAAAAATGAAATGCTGGATATAAAGTGGCCTAAAGCAAAGACACTGCTATACTGTATGAACAAATATCACACTAACAAGCATTGTATGAGAACTGTTGATGCACCCTCATCTTGTTTTCCTGATTGCAGTTCTTGGAATGCTGTCAAGAGAGAGGTACTTTCATCAGGAATAGATTTGTCATCCGGCCAACCTTGGATTTGGCAATGTGAAACAGAGTGCAACTTCTACAAAAAACAACAACAGAAAAACGTGCAATTTTTGTAATTATTGTATCAGGAGACATGCTAAATAAACAATGACATGACTACTGACTATATATCCATGTAAATAGTAATACATGTATTTTCTTTCTGTGTGTATAATACAAGTATGTGGTAAGTATCTACTGTGATATAGCTATTTTAGCCATCATTTTAATTCATTCAGGCTAATTGGTGACATTGGTGATATATTGACTGACAAAGGTTGAAACAGGCCATGTACACATAATCAGTGAAAAACTATTTACAAAAGTCTATATATACATAAGTACCTTAGTATAGGAGTGTTTAAATTGTACAATTAGATATTTCCGTGATAAAGCAAAGATAAAAAATAAAAAATGGGGTATTTTTTATGAGATGCAAACAGGAAATACATGCGGAGTGAACAAAATATAGCACGTTGCAGACGCTAAAATACCCCCAAAAAAACAGTAACAAGCAAAGTAGGCATTCTTTAATTTACAAAATTGTATGAAGATTATGTTGTCTACATTGATGACAAGAGTACGTATTTTATGTACGTCAGGTAAATAAAGTAATACACAGTCATTAAAATATAAAATATAAATATAAACAATAAAATAATTATACAGAGAACAAAAATATGGGATGAAAAAATAATATATAGAGAACAATAATTGTATGGTGCTACCACGTAGCCCCAATCACGCACCAACCACGGAAAATACAGCTAAGGCCAAATAGTGCCGTAAATATATGTCAATACCAGTGCCCCCTGCTTTCAAGTCCACATCACCAGGTTTAAATACATTTTAAATATATTTTAAATATTAAATGCATCTGGATAATAAAAATTAATATACTACACTCATGTCGACTATAAAACGCATCATGCTACAGTAGGTTATTATAGACGGTCTATGCCTAATGGTCAATTCTATAGCTTTGTTTCAACTCTTAAATATCTTAACTATTCTATTATAATTTTCAGCGATTTTTCACTGAAAATTGCTTGGATTTGCTTAATTAAAATCCGTTAACTGCGACGATATAGCCGCGTATTTAATGTATGGTGTCCGTGCGGGATGCTACGATCACCAGATGGCGATTATTTTGTTATTAATGCATCAGATAATAACAGCCTTCAATGTTCGATGTCATTCACTAGGTGTCAGTTATGTTCTTCTAGTCGCGGCCGTGTTGTCGTTTTAGTGCCCCCCCTCCCCCGGGTGCCTAGGTCTGGCTGCTTGGTGAGCGGACGGGTGCAGATCTCAGTGACCATTGAAATGACCAGACGTTCTCTGGGTGAGTAGACCTAATCCTGTTTTAACATAAGGTTTACTTATTCACAAGGAGTTTTATTATTATAAACTAAGATAATATTACAATATTTCGTTCGTTGATACTAGTGAGCTGAAGCATGATTTAGTCACAATTCTGACGGTGTGTAAATTTGTTATGAATCAGCTGACTGGACTGTTTATGGTAATATTTTTACCCACATTTTGTTGGTGGAATTGTCGAGGACTTAGGTATATTTCATGACACTGACTACAATATTGTATTATTAAGGAGGCTTGTCGAGCCCAGCCACGCTCGGCTAGTCTGACGTCCGCCATTGGGGTGTAGCAGATTTGTTGCATGGTTCAGGCAGCGTCCGGACCAGGGAAGAGTTCCTACACTTGAGTTACTCCTAATTAGTATTCAATTTGTGATCTAGCTGGTAGCGTTTAACTAGGCAGTGCTATGGAAATAATATGCAATGTGAGTAATATAACAGTTGTCAATTAATTGGATTACCGAACACGTTTGTGGTTATGTAATTTGTCTAGGATTCGGAATTATTGGTGGAATTGACACATTTAATTAAAGTCTGTGAAATTGTACGAGTCTATTCCTTTGTCTAGAGTAACATGATCTTTACATTGTTATGTTGCATCTAATGACGTTCCTTTCTTTTAGTAGATAGCCAGGCATCTGTCAAGCAGGCGCAGTACCTACTCTTTACTTTAACCCTTGGTGTGTAGTGCGGGACAAGTGCCGATAGTTCGTAAGTGGCATCGAGTAAAGTACTCCGAATTGAAATAAATATATTATTGTATATCTGTATTGCTTGCTGTGCGCGGATGTGAATTACAATAAGAATTGTAACAGCTATCACCTTGTATCGCAATCATTGTCAGTTCGGAGATACTTGTGTATTTATTGAATTCATGTGAGATTTAATAATCATCATTATAATTGATTTTGCTATTGAGAATGTAGTATTAATAAATATACACATTGTGCTTCCAGATTCACCAGCTAAAGTCAACTAGGACTAGAATTGTGCTCAGTTAAGCCTAACTCAGCTCAGCTGAGTTCAGCTCTGCTTAGCTTTACGTCTGTCAACTTGATCAATAAACCATCATCACAGCCTCATCTTGTTTGCGTGATTGAAATTGCCCCCGATACTCCACAACAGCATTTCTTAATTTCACAGCTTTTTTAATTTAGTATCTGACTACCATGGTTACAGGAGTGGTAATAACCACACAGAAAGATTACTGTGGTCGCCATCAGAGTTATATGGGTTGAGGCTGCTATGCAAACTGCATTGCTGGGGATTTTATCAGCATACACCAGATGGCTATAGACGCAAATAGATAAAAAAATGTCCTTCTTGGCTCTACACAGTGATCGTAACGTTTTAAATGTTTATTTAAATGTGTTGTCCAACTATATTAACGGCGAAGCTCACAATACAGCTATTAAAAATATGTCTCTGGTTCTGGTATTATTACAGCAGCTGCCCTGGTACATGTATAATCTTATTCCGCTACTTGAGTAGAGTCAAGTGCATAACATCATACTTGGTCATAGCAGTCAACAGAACAGTTTTGCTATATTATTGCAAAATTGACATTTTTAATACATTTTGTTAAACAAATTCCGATTTGATTATTCCATAGAAAGTTGCTGATTTGTTGTGTGACTTATAATATTAATCACATGTTTTGTGATATATGTTATTCTTACCTCATCAGATTTCACTTGGATATCACGTCTGACCAGCTTGTCACTCATGTTCTCCACTCCCATACATGTCAAATGAAATGTTTTGATATCCTCGGTCTCGTCTTTTCCCAAGGGAATATAACTACCAGCGTTCTAAAACAAATTTATCATAGGAATTGTGCAGTATTTGCAATCACATTTAGATCACAATGATGATGGCAATGACGATTAAAATTTCAAATTCAATGTGATTAGATAGGACAAATGTTTTTTAAACCGTTTAAAGTTCTTGACGTATTAAGACAAAACGTCATTTTGGTCATTGTAAATATATTTCACTGGGAATTTGTCCATGTTAAAACTCTATTGCCACCGACAGTGGCAAATTCTGCATTCAAGTACATTAGAATGATTAAGATTTAATATGTAGTGCTAAAGATAATTTCCAAACAAAACATGGTTCTACTAAACACCATGGTGTTATTATAAAAAACACTATTTGTTTCACTAACGTGATTTACGACTACAAATATGCGACAATAACGGCAATATAAAGCATTTGTGTTTGATGATGTACTACATGTACAAAACATTTATTATTTACATTTTACTTCACACACAGCTACGTGTGTTTCTTGAGTCTGGAGCGTGGACTATTGGATTTTTTTCAAATCAGACGGAGCGTTTATTGACACCCTAACCATTATTGAAAACCTAACTACCGTAAACGTGCATTCACTTAAAAGAAAAAAACCGTATGCCTCAGAGCTGTTTTGAATTTTTTTGTGGTGACTCACTAGGATACTTTAAGCAATTTTGTCTCAGGCTGGTGGTCTTTATAGATTTAGTCGTGTGATAATTCCCATTCAAACTTGAAAGTGTATACATTATAATTATGTCATACTAGTAATCAGCGTTTTATTATTGGCGTATACATAATAATTATGATATGTTGCTCATTTTATGTGAGGACATTTAGAGACTAATACTGTAAGCCAGCTGACCGCAGTGTGAATTACACTCATTATTAAGCCTGCAGACACCCATCTAAAGAAGGGTACAGCAATGACAACAGGTGGGCAGAAACGGGATGCGTCACACCAGTCTGAATGTCAGTGGGGGATTGCCTCTTTGTCTAATTATGCCGTCAATTGTAAAAACTTAAGACAAACGTAAAAAAAAATGTGTTTACACATTTGAATAAATAATTGTATTTACTTAGGCATGTATTAAGTAAACGGGGTGAGCACACATACGTAAATAAATTAGTTGTTAAATGTACAGACAGACAGACAGACAGATATTTTATTGACAGAAAAGAAAAGTCATTACAGACTTATTTGTCATAGAAATGAAAGAGATATATGTACATGTATATACAAGATTGTTAGTTTGTTAAAATCATATGATAATATACATGGTATGACATACACAACTAAAATCATGTTAAGTGGCATTGCCAAAATAAAAACTGGGTATTTCGATAATATAAATGACTACTACTAAAAATGAATTAAAAGGCATTGCCAAGATAACATAGAGGTCTATCATTTTGTTTCCCGCACCAAAACCAGAGATAAAATAGCTACTACGTATGACATACTAATTATATATAGTAGCAAAAAAGACACTCTGAAAAGCGTAGAAACCTAAAATATATACAAGTGCATGATTATGCTACAGTAACTGGAGTATGCAATAAGCCAATGGTAAAAATTATATGGTATTTTTTAAAATTAAATATAATATCATGCAAGTACAATAAATATGGCATAAACAGGTAGCTCCGTGTCATGTGACCATGCAAGCACAGTCGCTATGAGCGCGGAGATTCCCTGAGATTGACTAGTGGTGCAAATTTAACGACGTAATAACAGTAGTAATGGCGGTTAAAAATTATTTGTGCAATTCACACAGGACATGGCCCTCGCACAAAAACATTAAGCCTTTTTATAATTCACTATATTGTTTAATTCATACTGTTTCAATCACGACCTAGTTAGAACCACATACTCGGAGTTACAATCGAAGAAAAACATTCCCGACCTCATGGAGAAAATCAGTTGACTTAGCAACTCTGAAATCCTCCATAAGGCCCCACCTCGTCTGATAACAAAGGCGACGGAAACGTCCCTAACCGGCCCCAAAAAGCCAAATAATAAGATCCGAGAGCAACAACCGTCTTGATATGTGGTAATACCCAAGTCAGATCATGAGGGCATGAGAATATGAATAATATAGCGACAGGTGACAGATTTATTATACTCAGTAGTTTTAGCCCTTAATTTGTTTAAAGCAACCATAAATAAATTGCGCTAGTGACTTCACCACTGTTATGTCTCTAGATGTCATAATTCCTAGAAACATTTCATTTGTCGGTTGTATATTGATAATTGCGGCTACAGAATCATACAAGATTTCGCGTTCATTCTTCATAGCGCAACAGTGGAGAAGAAGATGTATTTCATCGTCAATTTCGTTTAATTGACACCTTGTGCATATTCGCTGATTTTTTGGAGTGATTGGATTATTGAATCGTCCTCTTTCTATATTTAGATCATGTGAGCTCATTCGATATCTCGCCATTGCTGTTATGAGGTGGTTCCCCCTTATGTGCAAGATATATGGTTCAACACATAAATATTTTTTTACTAATGCATATGTGCGCAGCTTACTCGAGCTCTCAATATCTTTTCTCCACTGCTGTCTAAATATTCTAACTATTGATTCCTTAAATGAAAGCATGAATTTATTTGTATCCCCAATATTCTGTGATTCCCAAGTTTGATCAAGCCTGGTTCGTTCGAGGACAGAGCGAATACGGGAACACCAGTTCGTGAAGCCAATGGCATCTAGCTCAAGTAGCATATTGTAGGCATTTCTGACTGGATGGCTCCGAGATAATTTTAGCATTCTACACCAATATTTTACAGCTTTCATGTGTTGCCGGATGATCAGTGGAAATCGACCCGTGTCCCCATATATTGCAGGAGTACGTGTTTGCTTTCTAACGCCAAGTGTGGATTTAATAAATTTTAGATGGATTTTTTCCAGATCGTTAACATCATCGCCTGTATACCATATATCACTTCCATATTCTAGTATGGGCAATATTTGGCAATCAAATACCTTGAACGCAATAGTGGGTGACAATTTACCGACCACAGGACGGGACTGTTTACGTAGAGCAAAGATTGCTTTCCCGGCTTGGGAAGCAAGATGAGAAAAAGTTTCTTTTAACACGTTATTAGCGGACTTGGTGCTATACACTACACCAAGGTATTTATATTGTTCAGCCTTTTCTATAATGTTATCACCATAGTGGAAGCTTCCGCATACTGTTGTGTAACGTTCATTAAAGATAAGAACTTTTGTTTTAGGAATGCTAACTATGATATGCCATAGGGAAGCATATGAATACAGGGCAGTTAGCTGTTTTTGTAATCCCTCGGCAGATTCTGAAAAAAGGACAAGGTCATCTGCAAATAACAGATATACCATTAGTAAGGTGTCCACAGCGATACCTTGATCTTGGTCAAATGATGCGGATATGTCTTGTAAAAATTCCGTGAACAGTTTGGGGCTGAGCATACCGCCTTGTAGAACCCCAAATTCGCTTTTTAATATGTCACTGATACGCGAGTCCCATTTTACACGGCACTCTGCTTTAGAAAACATGCTTTTTATTATGTTTAGCAAATTGCCGTCTATTCCCCTGTTCAATAATTTGTAGTATAATGCTGTTCTATCAATATAGTCAAATGCTTTTGTGAAATCGACAAAGCATGTATAAAGGGGTTTAGAAAGACACCTTTGTTTATCTATGATGGCACATAGTATGAATATATTGTCCGTAGTTCGCGAATTGGTTTTAAAACCAGCTTGATAGGGATCATTATCATTACATACTTCGTTTTTAAATGAGAGTCTGTTATTAAGTATAGATTCAAATAGTTTCCCAATACACGGCATGACTGTGATTTTTCTGTAATTATCTGGAACGCCATGGTCCCCCTTTTTGTGGACCGGGTGGATTATACCGGTAGCCCATCTAGATGGATATTCTCCATTGGTAAGAATGGTATTGAACAACAATTCTAATGCTGGCAAGAGCTCATTACATCCATATTTGTAAAATTCGGCAGAAATACCATCTACACCCGCTGCTTTCTTGCATTTTAACTTTTGAATCGCCTTTTTAATTTCTTCCGCAGTTATGGGACTGTTTAGGAACTGTGTCATATTGGATTTATCGTGCTCTACATTATGTTGGAATGACGTAACTTGCTTTATAATATTATTCATGTGTTCATAGTCAAAATAATCCACATGGGGTGGGTAGACTTGTTGTTCAAAATACTTCACAAAGTCTTCCAAGGTAGGCCCTGTAGTGACATTTCTAGGATTTAAGGATTTCCAGTAAGAATTAGGATCTTCTGTTCTCATATTTTCCAGCTCACTAAGTTTGGCTTACATAAACGTACCTTAAATGTACCTAAACAGGCAAACAACCAACTGTCAGAAATTGTTTAAGAGAACTGGGATGTTTCGGAATAAATATAGTTCAATTAACAATAATTTATGACAAGAAAACATCATGCTCGATATAAATAATCCACTCCATATAGCTGTAGACTCATCGTGGGACAAGCAAAACAACGTTTTTAAAGTTTGACTGTTTGAAGTTGCACTCCTAAATATATCATATAATGTAGATTTATTATTTGAATATATTAACCATAGATGCAATTATTATCATTCACGTAATTATTTACGGCTCCAATATTATTTACGATTAAACAGCGTATTCGGATGTGACACATAATTCACCCTGTTGAGTGACAGACATAAGTGATTTTATGGACTTGGAATAAGTCTTGTTTTGGATTGAGTAGTAGTCATGACTGAGAAACACATTTTCTGCTGGAGTGCTTAACCAACTGTTCCTATACCATAATTATCATTTTTCGTAATGTATATAACTTGTAAGCTGTGAATTTTCATTTGGAAATATTTTAACATTGTTTTAATTTACCATATTTGTAATTGCTTTCTAATTGTTAAATTTCTAAGTATGGTCATCTCATAAATCAATTTACTTTACCTTTGACACAAACTTTCAAAACTTCAAATTTTCTTTTTTAAATTTGTATTATTTTTCATTATTATATTATTTAAAATGTATTAATAAAGTTATGTCCTGGCCACATTCCATCGAACTTTGTGTCTGACTTTGTGAATCTTTTATTGTGTGTAGTAAAATTGGTGTCCACATAGGATATTCTGATTATCGCTGATTCAGTACAATGAAATCACTTACTTTTTCATTCAGCATCAGAATCAGAGACACATCATAATAGGTGACTAATCTCCACAGATCCACTTGTGTGTACTCATACGGTAATTGTGTGACAAAGACATCAGTTCCTCTTTTGAATCCCTAAAACACATAGTTATCCCTTCATTAGCATGATTAGCATGATCAATTTAATTTTCATTCGTATTAAGTTGTGTTTTGCTATCGTGTCCCACAACTTAAAGTTCATTTTAATAAAACACGGACCAAAAATACTTTTAAAGTCGACTGATTGACGACGAAAGTCATCTTCCAAAGTTGTTATTTAAAATGGTATGTCTGCATTAAAGTTCACCAATAATACATTATCTAGGTTGTTAAACTTTTTAACACGGCGTGGTTTTATTCGATCATAGTGTAATATGATTTTGTTTTACAATTTTGAAATTGAATTGGATGGCATTTCAATGATATATATGCAGGTATATAAACATACTATAAAAACTGTAAGACAAAACAATTAGTATCCAGCAAGAGAAATATCACATTAACAAAATCTGCGTAAACATTAGGTTTGTTAATTCTAATACAAATCGCTCGATTAAGCATTTTGCTACAAAAAATACATTTCACATCACGTGGTAAAATAAAAAAATTAGCTCTCTTTAAAACTTGTTGAAATGATTTGTTGAAAGTAGTTTTCAATCATCTGTAATTGGTTCAAGAAGTGTTCCAGGATACAATAACGACACCCCAATTGATTTTGCTAAATTAGAAGGGTGGATGAACATTACAATAATTATTCATATGTAGTAAAAACAACAAAATGCTTTTGTCAAATACCTGACTCACCTCAACTTGCACAGCGTTGATGTAAGATGACGGGTATTTAGCCGTCGGTGACAATGGCAGCGAATAACGTTGCACTGAAAGTAAAGAGGGAAATTTAAACCTGTAATCCCCAGTAGTTGTTTTATAACGCTCCCACATGCCACGAATGTGGTCACTACTGTTAATTAATCAATGCGTACTTTACGAAATAAAAATTCACACAGCACAGTTCCATACAAAATAATATTCCTAATAAGTTTAAATGTCTTCCAGCCATTTTGTATGGGCGATATTTTAAGCGTTTTTTTAAACATACACATGTGATGTAAAATGGATAGACTATTATATCAAAATAATATTCTTAAATATTAATACTTACGAGGTAGTATGTCGATATCCCTATTCTTGTCCTTATTTTTTAACTCTGACGCTTCTTTTGCTATGTGATCATGAAGATCTTCATATGGCAACATATATTGCAAATACTGAAAAAAATGGATTTTTGTTAAACTAAGATACACATCTGAAAAAACTATATTAGGCCTGTTGAAAATTATACTCATTGGGCTAAGAGATGCACTACATCGGAGTGGAGAAAGGTTTTTTTTTTAAATAAAAAGAATACTAACTTGTTATGTCACGTTTTATATTTTACCATATATTTTCTCTTAATTTTTTCAAATTCTATTTTCATATTGGTTAGAAGGCGAATAAATTACATTTTACTTAATACATTGTTCTTGATTTATTCAAAATACGAGTAAATATCAAACAGCTTAAATAGAATTATTAAAATAATCTTCTTGATCCGTCATTGAAATTAGTGCGCTAAGAAATGCACTACATCGGAGTGGAGAAAGGCTTTTTTAAAAATAAAAATAATACTAATTTGTTATGTCACGTTTTATATTTAACCATATATTTTCTCTTAATTCTTTCAAATTCTATTTTCATATTGGTTAGAAGGCGAATAAATTACATTTTACTTAATACATTGTTCTTGATTTATTCAAAATACGAGTAAATATCAAACAGCTTAAATAGAATCATTAAAATAATCTTCTTGATCTGTCATTGAAATTAGTGCGATGTTAACTGAATAACGTTACAATAAACAAGATATATTGAAACAATGTTGGTGAAATGCTGTCCCACGTCTGTGATGCTGGACAAAATATTAAGCCACCAGTGCTTCGCTGAGATGAGATATATACATGCATACCTCAAACTGTTCTGCAATGGCGGATCTCTTTGTCCCGGGATGAATCTTTCTCATTATTTTTATTTTGCTTTGGAAATCTGAGCAGGTGATGGTGGTCCTGCCAAGTGACAGCTCCTCACACAGAGTCGTGTATAGAAACATGTACTGCTCCTGTGGAGGAAAAACTCAGTGTTAAAGCGTAAATGATTCAAAGTATCTCCCGAAAAAACGTATCTGCTTGGTAGTGCCTCCTCAATTTAATTTAACGCTATAGAGACTACACTTCAATCAGTTCTAATTTTAAATAATTGTCTTTCCCCAACCCAGAAAATAAATGTGTAGGCTAACCCTCTGATGTGTTGGGTGATAACATCACTGTTATTGGGAATGAAATGAGTGTTTAAACATGAGGACAACGCAATTTTTGGTATCAAATTAAGCAAATATGCATGCCTTTTACCTATTAGACTTTGTGGGTCGGGATAGCGAGACACAACTTCAAGTGGATGAAAATTTAAATTAGATACTCTAGCGGGCAGATGGGGTTTAAATCTTTGAAATGTTACTAAAATGATACTAACCAGCATCTGTACCATGTCCATCCTCTTCTCTCTGAGGAGACTGACACAGCCACATACATCTACTACACCCTCTGTCTTGGCTTGTTGAAGCAGGTAGTCTAGGGCCATATAGGTACCAGTACGTCCCACACCAGCACTATAAAAAACAATGTCATATGCCACCACATAAGTTGAGGTTCAGCTGATCCACAAACGTGTTCAAATGATACTCCCACTCATCAATATGATGGAATGGCATGTTCATTCAAATCACCAAATTATATATGCACAAAGATCTCTCTTGTGCACATATAGGCTAAACTGGGCCATGAGAAACGCTTGAGGACAGTGAGATGACACTGCCCTCCAGACACATGATTCAAAATCCGTGCCGATCTGAAACCGAGAACGCTATATCTTGATGACGGAGACTCCCCACACTACTGAATCTATAAGAGTGAGCGGAGAAGAAATATTTTGTTCGTTTTCCAAGAAGGCAGCTTCACCCTCGCCCCTATCTTTTGACGCCGGGTAGAGATGGTGGCGCATATTTCACGAGCAGTAACTTCATCCAAATGCAAACGTTTCTGACCACAAAAAATAATTGGTTGTTACACTGTTTTTTTAAACAAAAATATGCCATCACATAAAGATTATATCTTGTATCTTAAATATGTCAAACGATTAAACACACTAAAATCCGCATTAATCGCAGGAAACAACACACTTGCTGCAGCCTTGCGTATATGTCTTGTTTTTGACTTTGGCTAAGTGACATAAATGTTAAAATAATAAATATGAGTTTATTTTTAAATAATCAGAACAGAGATGTCGTTTAAATCGTAATGTCCTTAAACAGCTGACCTGCAATGAAAAATCACAGCTCCTTCGTTGGCCTTTTCGATCATCTTCACTTCCTTGTAGAACTCCAGCATGGCTGTGCCGGTAGCAGGCACACCCTTGTCAGGCCAAGCCGTGAAGTGACACTGTATCACCTTCCTTGATTCATTATTCTGTGAAGACAATTATAATGAAAGAGTTTTCATTTCTTACCTGTTTGCTTTGACTCATTGAAAATGGACAAATAATGATTACTTTGAAAAAAATTTGATAATACCTTTTTTTAGTGGCGAACAGACCTGGGTTCAATTCCGGAATTGATCTGGAATTAGACCTAATTCTAATTCCAGGAATTGGAATGGGAATGGGAATTGACTTTTAGAGAATTGGAATTCAATTGGAATTATTAAAAAGTGGGTGAAATAAAAAAGGAACTGAAGTTTTTAATTAAAAAAAATCTCAACACAAATGCAAGAACGTCACATTGTAAATGAAGTGAAATGAATCGGGCTTTAGGCCACTTTTGTGCACATACAGGCTAAATTGGACCAGGAGAACATCCTGAGCATGGTGAGATGACACTGTCCTCCACACACAGGATTCGAAATTCAAATCCTGCAGGTCTGAGGCCGAGTACGCTACCTCTCGGTCACGGAGGCTCCCCACAATAATGAGTAGGCCTAGTGGAGGGGAAATCAGTTATTGCGAAGGTTGCACTGGGCTGTGACAGAGGGGTGTGGGGTGTCACAAACACCAGACCCGTCGTTGTTTTCTGAAGGCGACAACGCACTGCCCAGAAAATTGATACATTAATGCGGTGTTGTTTTAGTGTTGTCAGCGTCTGCAACGTTGTCCCAATATTAAGCCAGCATTGGACAAAGTTTCGTGCTCACCGGGGAGGGGGGGGGGGGGGGGAGGGGAGGGGGTGGTTTTGCGAGCTTATGCTTCAATGTACCACTTTAAGTCCTTTGTCAAATATTTATATAAATGTACGCGTATATATTTTTAATTGCGAGTATTGAACAGTTGCACTATTTGAAATTCGAAAAAAAAATATCCTAATATAAATATATCATGTGGTAAGTGAATCTTAGTATAAGTAAACTGATAGTAATTATGTGAATAAATTAAAAAATAAACAACATGTAACTTGTTGTTATCTAGCAAAACGCATAATCTATTGCAATGATTCACTGATGATTTCCGTCTTTTTCGGGCGGGGGCCCTAGGGTAGTGGTTAGCACCGCTGCCTTTCACGCCAGAGTCCGGGGTTCGGTTCCCGGTCTCGGCGGTTTGAAAGAAACAAAATTGTTTCTTCCCCATCCACGTGTGAAAGTTAGTATTGTGGGGAGCCTCCGTGACCGAGAGGTAGCGTGCTCGGCCTCAGACCGCCAGGGCTCGAATTTCGAATCCTGTGTCTGGAGGACAGTGTCATCTCAATCATCTCACCATCCTCAGGAGGTTCTCCTGGCCCAGTTTAGCCTATATGTGCACAAAGGTGGCCTAAAGCCCGATTCATTTCATTTCATTTCCGTCTTTTTATTCAGTTTAGCTATGAATTTGTGTGATACTTCATTTATTTGTTTGTTTACGCTACAACAAATATACAAAGATTGTACACAATATCAAATGTAATGTGAATTGGAATTATAAAAACTGAAAATAAAGGAATTGGAATTAGACTCGGAATTAAGAAAAAAAAGAATTGGATCAGGAATTGGAATTAAAAAAATGGAATTGAACCCATGTCTACTAGGTCGCTACTAGCGAAACGTCATAGGTCACTAATATAATATACATAAATACAAAAATTAAAATAATGCAAAAATGTAATCGACGAATTATCCTGTTTAGTGTATATTCTTTTCCATATTTTACCATTTCCAGATTCAGCGTTCTGATTACATATCCTGGCAACATTTTCACTTTTCCTAGTTTGATATGGAAAGCGTCAAACTCGACATATCTTTCTTTTGGCCAATATTGGTCGCACTTGATCTGTAATGGGTATGATATTGTGTTACTTCAGATGCATGACAGTTTGAAAATTGTAATTCATATAACAATTGTGCGTATTTCTAAGACAAGTGAAGGAGGCTTGGTAAATTTGAGCTTTATCACACTTATATGTGCCCAGACCGCGAGTAATCTAATTTGCATTAGCTTTTCGGCTATGTTCATCCTCAATGCACATGTAGATATATCGTTGCCTAAAACTTTAATTTAAATCTTGTCATTTTCCACATTAGACAATTTTAGTCCAGGAGCACGAATCTGAAAATTTAGTTTATTTCAACACCAAAAGTAACCAAGGTTTGACTAGCTAGTATGAACATTCTAGAACAACACCAGGTAGTGTGTAAAATGGAATTGTGGTATCAAAAAATAGTTATGGGTCATTTTAAGGAATGTGTATATAGATGGTACTTCCTAAAAAAATGGATTATGTATACATAATTGTCAATAGCTTTGTCAATACGCAATCAATTTTAAAGATCAAAACGTGATGGTTTTATTGGTTGATGTTTACGTAAAAAAAACATTACAACAATGTTCAAGTTATGAAGGTCAATGAAGGTCACAACTTGTACCATAGCGATCTTAGACGATGTTTGGTAATACATTATAAGTACTTTGGCATCATGTCTTGAGCAATAAAACTAACCAAAGTTGGACTTGATAGAATTAGAGTATATACCCTCTACAATAACCTCAGCTAGAACATAGAGCAAAACTGTGGTATCCATGTTTTTGTATGGATTTTTTCAATGTAGGGTGTATCACATGCCATAATCTGTAACATTGAAAACGAGTGATTGGCAATATATTTGTCAAAAGTCATTCAATTGTAAAGATTATGTCACCAAAACGAAAGACGTTTAACAAGCTGTATACATAAGGATAAAAAAACAGGAAAAGTTATCAGGTTTTAAAGGTCATTGATGATCAAATCATCATACCATATTTTTTCTGTTGTTGTTTTGGCATAACGATGTTTCTATTTTCATATTACTTGTGAAAACCGAAACTAGCCAAGGTTTGACTTGATCATATGAAATAGAGTTTCTAGAACAAAACCAGCTTGCATCCATAGTCAAAATAAGGTATATAAATATTTTGAAATCAGTTAATTACACCCGGTGATATAGCAGATGGCATAGTCTGTGACACATAAAAATATATAAAAACATATAAAAATATAAAATTTATAAATTTATCAAAATCAGTAAAGGGCAAAAGTCCATGCCACAGCGATCTGAACAGTTTTTTATTCGTCATATTATTTTTAGCCTTTAGCGTTCAATCTCGTTTCTTTTGGCGGGGCACTAACAAATATTGCTGCAACTATTTAACTTATAGACTGTAAATATCAAAGCCAAAAGTTCTCCAGTCAATACCCTGCAGCTATAATCACATTAAACGTGAGAAACGCTTTCAGTCGTTGGAATTCCGAAATATGGGCTGGACAGCTGCAAAATTTGGCTGTGGCTTGGTCATCGCGTAAGGTGACAGGCCGCATTATATGCTCTCGGCGAATCAACAGTCTCATAGCGATGACACAAGAAATAGTAAAAATGTTTTCATATATGTATAGTAAACATTAAGAGCAATACGTCTTAATGCCAGAATTTGTGAAATTGATGGAGTATTGACAAATATATTGCCAATTATGTAAACATACTTCATTTTTTCTTGTAATACTATACAGTTCACCCCTACCCTACAATGTCCCCTAAAACATAATTGATACCACAATTTGATTGTACACACTACCTTTTTTCAAGCGTCTTTCAAGATTTCGCTTCTCAATTTATATTATGTTTGTTTCCTAAACAATGTAGTTGTGTAATTTATAATCATGACGTATTGTGGAAAAGGATCACCATGGATATTATTACTTAGATTATATCTGATATCAGCGTTTGTACATTTTACCAACCTTTCCGTCTTCCTCACAGTTTGCCAGCATCACTATGACACTAACGTTTTCTTGCCAAACCATCCTCCAAAAGTCCACTATCGTGTTATCTCTAGGACCTGCAATTACATATGTGTCACTAGGTTAGAAGTAGCCCAGCACTCGTCACACTATGGTTTATTTCTTTTTATGATCAACCCATTTAACCCTTTAAGCCCTCACGATGCATTAATGCATCATTTTACATTCCTGAAAATACAATGTATTTCGCTAAAACTAAGGGTTTCAGAAGGAAAATATCCATGGAACTGGTTTACCAATACATGGCAATTTTCTGTAATTTTTCACCCACATCAAATCATCTTCATCTACTACAAGTCGAGAATTGCGACAGCAATTCGCGACTTGTAGTGGATGAAGATGACAATGGTAAATTCAGGCATGAAAGGGTTAATGACATACATATAATCAGAAATGCATAAGAGGGAATTTCTGATATTAAATACTTACATATAGTTTACATACAGATCTTGCATATAGATGAACCTCTTTTCCAGTCGTGATTATTAAACAATATATCCTAAGTATAAACGTGAGAACATATCTGCAACTATTCGCAGTGTAAAGTATTGATGTATTAATTAATTAACTAGTTAAACATTTTTTTGGTGTTTTGTTTTCCATAATAATACTCTACACAAAAACATTGCGTGATCCACAATGCTGTAATCTCTGGTTTACCTTGTGTCGCTATATAACGGTCCGCTTGATTGTATCCCTGAAATAAAGAAGCGAGGATAATAATAATCATCATTAGTCATAAAATCGTCGCTATATTTGTCAACCCTGATTTTAGAGTTTGTATACCTTAGTGGTTGAAAGACATCTGACATTTAAAGCCGTCATTTGCGAAATAATATGTAACAATGACTTTTAATATATAAACCACTACTTAGCTGTATCCTTTACAATCACGAGTTATTTGTTAATAAATCATACATAACTGCTATTAGTACAAACATAAGTGGCATCAAGATCACTCATTGGTGGCGTGGTTGACGCAGAGCCCGAGGGTAGCAGGTTTAAGTCCTGCTGCGGCCAATAACCGATGTGGAGCACACATATGAAGTGGCCCAAGCTGTTCAATTTCGTGAGATAATAATCACTGATAATGACAGCCGAACGTATAGAAAAGATCAATAAAACCGTCATATTATTAAGCACACAATATTTGTTAGTGTAAAATCAAAGTAGTCAGTATAATGCTAAAATCAACGTGGGTTGTGCTACTTGTGAATCTGTAAACAGAACATAATTATTACTTTAGAGTGAAATATTCAGATGCGACTATTTTAATTGTGAACGCTACTATGGTGGTTGGCTAGAATTGGAAAATTGGAGACAGTGTAGTTTACTGTGCAAAAGTATGTACGCATGCTACTCGTCAGTGAATTAAGAGCTTATGTACAGTGAATGGTAATCATAATATCAGCCTCGTTTAACATTAAAAGCTTATAATGTGAACTTTACAAATGTACGTACATCCACACGGTTGGCATTAATGAAATCTGTCAGCTCATTGTCACTAATTGTCTCCAAAATGACACGACTATGGTCATCTGCAAAAATAAGATAGATATTAGCAATCTGACAGACAAACCATGTTTCACGCTTATACAATTACTTGAGAAAAATCCATAAAATGGTTGTTATATATGGGTGTGACTATTTACAAAGTTTCCGCATATCGTTTGACAAACGGTCTTGAGTTTTTAACTTATTCTGTTTGGTGATCAATAATAACATATATGTAAAAAACCTTTCTTGAGGTTGATTTGCTAAGTTTAAAAAAGTACTGTAAAAATGTCGCAGTAGTAAAGTACTCACATGGTAAAATATTTCTAAAACGTAGTTTTCCTCGTATCCCACTTCTCTCGGCGGCTTCGCACTTTCCACGTTTACCCATGGGAATAAACTGCAGTGAAAATTAGTTTTAAGCTTTTACAGGTAAATTGAGACGGAATGACATACAGTTTAAAACATACAAAATATTCAATATTGGCTTCATAAAGTGTCCACACTTACTTGCACAAAGTGATTTTGTATTCTTCTTAAAAAACTTGTTTTCAATACAAAAGTGTTCGAATTGTCGGTCTCAATATGGAAAACTTGATGAGCATATTTTGTTGATGTCATCATTTGTGCTCATGTCTGTCTGGTTAAAATACATGTACATTACATGCTGCTTATCTTGTTGTGCAAAATAATTTGGAAACACCGACCAAGTAATAAAAAATGAGAAATATATGTATGTCAAATTGTGTTTAAAAACGTAAAAAATCCAGCAATACAATCAGCTTTAAAACTTACACTGAATTCCTCTGATAGTTGTTTTCCTTTCATCATATCTCTGTAGGCTATTGGCAGATCTTTCACCGGGATTGGGTTTGTACATGACTTCTCAGCATTACCATACACAGGGTCACCAGGTCTGGGTGCACTGCTGAAGTGGAAAGTTTAACCCTTATCCTGCTGATCACGACTTTTGTCGTTTATATTCTATTTCATTAGTCAACCAAATCATTGTTATTGTGAATCAAATGTGTGTCTGAACATCAATATTTGCAAATATTTGTGTTCAAATTAAACACATATGAGTAATTTTCAGCCACGTGAAGTTGTTGGTCGCGGTAGCGAGACACAACTTCAAGTGGGTGAAAATTCAAAAAAAATAATTTGGCAGGATAACGGTTATTATATAAAGGTATATATATTGACATTATTTATTCCAGGGAGGATGGGCGGTTTAAATCCCTCACTCAGGATTCCTGGTGTGCTCAGATCCTCCCAATAACAATGGGTTAAGTTGATAACACATGCTTAAACTGAACGAAAACTACACAGATTTTGAAAAAATGAATTAACAAATCAACACAAACGTACCTTTTGTTCGTATCACTTGATGCAGTAGGACGCACCAGATGTGGTTTAGGCTTGATCAGTTTTGGTTTCTCAACATCATCCACCGCCAATGGGGAAGGTTTGTGGAGATCAGGTTTGTTAATTGCAGTCGTATCACTAGTGTCAATGATCTTTGAGGGCACTTCTCGCTCTTTGATGCTGATATTGTTTGACTGTTTTTCCGGGGATACTGGTTTTGATGGAATCGCTGGTGGTTTTCTCCCTTTATTATCACCTTTTTCAGCAATCACGGTGATGTCGGGTTTCTTATCACTCTTATCCTGATCATTCGCGTACATGTTATTCTGCATGGGTGCAGGTCCGGGCACTGAACGATCTGAGGATCTACCGTGTAAATTATAATATTCAGTAGATTGTTTTTCTGGGACACTTGGTTTCGCGGGGACAGGTGGCAATCTCTCCTCTTCATTGTCATTCTTATCAGCAGTTGTAGCCGACCCATCGGCATCTTTATTAGGTTTAAGGCTATTTTTAAAAACAACAGCGTATTGAGTTGATATATGCTGTGCCGAGTTGACATCTGTAGAGTTGTTATTTGTTGCGCGTTTAGACACCTCACTGTAGTGGTTTTCTTCACCTACGTTAACTTCCAGTTCATTCACTACTTCATAAGGTGCTTCTTCCGATCGGGGCACTACTGCATCTCCCACTGAAATTAAAAGAGACGTATAACGGTACCAGCCCTTCTTGCACTCGTGCAGTTGACTTTCACTACCAGACGTATGGTGAGATCATCCCATCTCGCACTCTCTCCTATACGCTTCTCTGCACAGTTTGGTTTTTCCGTTTCAGATAGATATTCGTACGAGAAAATGCATACGGCATCGTTGGTACGGCGAGATGGGCTGATCTCAGCACTCGTCACTAGCCCTCGCCTAAAGGCTCGGGATTGATGTGGTGACTTGTGCACAGATAAGCCCATCTCTCCTTCCCAACGGAACCATATGCATGGAATATCGCATTCAAATAAACATCGCTTTCACATCTTATTCAGGCTTTACAACACGAGGAAACATGTTCCGTAAGATATTTTCAACCTACCACGATTCACGAAACTTGCAAGATGCAAGATCTTGGATGATGAGATGTTAGAATAATGCAAAACTGAAGTTGAAGTTTACTCGTTTGAACAAATGTTGTTTTAATGCTGGGTCAGCATCGCAGACAGTGGCCCAGCTTCAAAACAGCATTGGTTCTATGTCTTGTGTTTGCTGGGGCACTAGAATTGAATAACTAGATACGAGCTACATAATATCAACAGAAATGTGACGTTCATTAAAAATGATAAATCATAAATAAATTAAAAATGGTAATACATACCAACCGCCACGTTATAGTAGGTATGAGCTGGGTCTTGGTTGTTTGCATGAGGCAGAAATGCGGGATCATTTCCTTCTTTCTTTTTTCCGCGGCGTCTATAAAATAAATATAAATTGCTGAAATTTCGAATCTCTGTATACATATATATTGTGTTGACAGGTTGGTCTCTGCAGTCACATCCCAGGATGTGTACTATAATAAGAATATATTTAGAATGATATTTGTCTTGGGAGTTTGATAGAATGAAAAATCAGATATTCTGGATCAGATGTGATCCACCAAGTCTATTGCTGAGCTCTTTTTTGTACGGCTGAATTTGACAAGAATAATGGTCTATCGTCCAAGCTGTCCATCTGTTACTTGGATGCTACTTCATTATATTGACACAGTAAAATCCTAAGCGCATAGATGTCTGGATATGGGGATAAGAAATATATGTGCAGGGAGGACATTATTTTGGATTGTACGAAGTTTGTGCTATTTGGCAGTGAGAGCCGAACTCAAACCTAAACTGTTCTGTATTCAATGTGAAGTCCGAACTGTGGTCTGCTAACCAAGAAAGAGTCATAGATGTATAACCAAGATAATCGTCCCGTAATATCACAATCGGGATTTTATGGCGTGAACTTTATATTTTGTTAGAAAAAACACCTTCCAAAAGATTTGCTGTCATGCGACTGACAAGGAGCTGTGGGGATGGCCTCTCACCCGTTCGGGAATGCTCAGTTTTTCCGACCACTGGCGAGTGGCAGGGTACGTCTAGCCTCATTCTGATCAGCCTCTGCCGCAAATCGAGCGCGCTTTCAGCCGAGCGAGCTTCCACTCATCTCGTTGCCACTGAAGCAGATGGACGCTCCATCTCGAGCTCAGGGCCAAGCCTCATGGCGTTAGATTATCGTACTCTGCTTGGGGACTGTGTGCACTATATGAATGTCTAGACTACAATAAAGTGAGAAATAACCGAAGAATGAATTATCAGGAGTTGTTTATTCCCGTCGTCCCGACGGAAGAGTTGATGGAAATGTGGAGGAACAAAGCACTTCAACATACCCATATTGGCGACTCGATCGTTCCTCAACATATTCAATTCAATTCGGTAACTTCTATAGCGCCTAAATCCTTGGAGATGCGATCTCAGAGGCGCAGAATCCAAATCGAAACCAGCTCAATGTCGAGAGTCAAAGCGTAAGTCGTCAACTGGGCGCCGAATCTCCGAGGAATTAGGGGGGGAAAGCCGAATCGAAAAAAAGAGTCTTCAGCATTTTTTTAAATGAGGTGACTGTACTCGCAGTTCTCAAATTAACCGGCAGTGAATTCCAGGTGGAGGGAGCTGCAACTGCAAAAGCCCTTGAGCCCCATTTTGTTCGAAAACGTGGAACAGTTTCCAACACATATTTGTGTTGGATGATCTAAGCAGTCTTGAATTTTGTGGTACTAAATAATTAAAGAGATATGTAGGTTGGGGAAAAAGGAAGGCTTTAAAAGTGATGGTACAGAGTTTAAAGCGCATGCGGTATTTTACTGGTAGCCAATGAAGAAAATTTAAGAGAGGCTTAGATCAGCTAAAACGAGAAGCTTCACAGACTACACGTGCCAGACAATTTTGTACCCTCTGCAATCTTTCAATGTCCCAGTCAGGAAGATTGTACAAAAGAGAATTGCAATAGTCAAGATGACTTGTGACTGGGGCACATGCAACAGATTTTGCAGCTTCAGGGCTAAGGTACTTCCTAATACGCCGAAAGTCACGGATGTGATAGAAGCATATTTTGCAAGTCTGAGAGACTTGTCGTTTGAAGTTAAAATCACAATAAAAAAATAATCCCAAATTTCTAACGGATGTTTTAGGAAGTGTGTCATGGTCAAGTAATAATATAGGGAATAGGTCTTTGAAATTTTCTCTTAGTTTTTTAGAACCGATGATGATAAACTCGGTTTTACTTGGATTTAGCTTTAGCTTCGAATTTGTCATCCAAGTGAAAACATCAGTAACACAGGATTTCAAATCAGTTAGGGATTCTGAAGCTTCAGAACCGGATAGAGATATATAAATTTGTGTGTCATCGGCATAGAGATGGTGTTCCACATCATGATCAGCGATGACGTGACTGAGGGGAGCAGTATATAGGGTAAAAAGTATAGGTCCAAGGACAGAGCCCTGGGGTACACCGAAAGATATATAAACCGCTTCGGAAATATAATCGTGAATTTTCACCTGTTGACATCGGTTGCTCAAGTACGATGTAAACCAGTCAAGAGCTGTACCAGAAATTCCATACCACGATGACAAGCGGCTAATTAGCGTGAGGTGGTCAATTGTGTCAAAATCAGCCGATAGGTCAAGGAGGGTGAGTGCTGTCACTCTGCCCTTCTCCATATTGAGTAAAACATCGTTTTCGACCTTTAAAATAGCTGATTCAGTGGAGTGGAATTTCTTGTATGCTGATTGCAAATTATTGGACATCGAATTTGATCCCATGTGGGAAAGTAGGCGAGATGCGACAACTTTCTCCAATATCTTTGATATAAAACTGAGGTTTGAAACTGGACGGTAATTTTTTAGTTCATTTTTATCTAGAGATGTTTTTTTAGCAAAGGTCTAATATATGCTTTTTTGAACTGGTCCGGAAAGGGGCACCTTGAGACATCACCTGGGATACCTTGAGACACCATCTTAGGACAGCATGAATCTAACTAAAATGAAGATTAAAGTACTGCATCTCTCTGTAGATTGGCTTATGCTAGATGTTGCTGTCACATTATGTGCCTGAAATACGTGGGGCACTTTGCGACACTTTCAGGGCACCTAATGCAGTTTTGGGGCATCTTGAGTCAGTTTCATGGGAACATTGAGAAAGTGTCTCAAGATGATCCACCCTTACTGACATCACGTCTGATAGAGAATGCAAGTATTAGACATAAATATTCATCATCCACAATGTTTACATACATGTCAAGGATGTTAAACAGTCATTACCAATAGTGTGGAAAATGGAAATTGGTTATTTTTTATACCATTGGCACAAATCTAAAAAATAAAATAGGCCAACAAGGCTTGTTTCAAGGTTGCCCTAGCTATCCCTATGTCAGAAGACACGTCGATACAATATGCTTTGGAATTGGCTGTGATGGGTGCTAACACAACCTCTCCTTGGCATATGAGAGGTGTATATGCCACATTACAAAGTGGCATATACGGTTGCTTTATACCAAAATCATGGTAAAATGGGTGCCGAGATATCGGCATTAGCACCAGGCGATACAATTCGATTTTCTGGAACAGACAAATATAACAGACAAATATGAAATTAATATAGACAAAAATTGTGTAAAAGTAGAAGCAAGTCCCTACCTTTTAAAGATGATGACGAACACAACAACACATATAATGATGACGATGAGAAGTACTCCACCAACAGCTCCTCCAATCACAGCAGATGACCCTGAAGATGACCCAGTGGAGGCCGCCTTTTCTGTAACATTGTTTATGCATCTATCATATTGCATTTGACGCTGTGTCAACGTCATAATAGGCAAGCTAAAAATTATCAGTGGGCACGCCCATATGGTCATTCACCAGCAAGGTCAAAGTGACTGTAAAGGTGGATGTTTGATTCTGAGATTCACATTCATTTCAAGTTCAAATCTCAATCGGTCGGCTGCAAGATTTAAAGACACCGAGTCTGGATAGCTCGTTACTTAGTTCCATATTATCATTTAACTAGGAAATATATTAGGTATTTTTGCTAGAGTAGCCAAGTTATCTAAACCTGAGGTTGATGTTACGCCTTACGCCATTCATAATGTATTTGAAATATAGTTTTATCTGATCAGTCTTTCTACATGCGTTAGTACCATGAGCTATAGTATGGACATTAACATGATTGATTTGCCCCAACTAATTGTGAGCTCACCTACAACTTGTATGAAGGAGACATAAACAGTTGATCGTGTTTATATATTGAACTTGTGCCATTATGCTACATTTTATCAATTTTAAGATGCACTGCATTTTGTTTGACAGCTCTCTATGAAGAATAGTAGTACTTATAGAGGAGGTACATGATAATATCGTCACAAAGAAATATAGGTACAAAGTCTGATTGTTTGTCGACGATAATTTTTTATCATTTTCTACGAATTATTGAGAATATATATTTGGATTTTAATGCCTACAGCCTGTTTTGATCCGACATTGGACAATTATATAAAAAGTAAATTTAATAGCGTTTGTGCAAATTGTGTACCATTGTGTACAAATCCATGTCCACCCTTTATGGCTCCTATGACTATAAGCCGGGTTGTTCCACCAGGGAGTCTTGAGTCCCTGTGGTTTCAACAACATCTAGTATGCGGATGTAAGTAGTTTGTAAAGATATAGAGTGTTTCAATTAAAATTAGTCGTTATCAATGCAGACTCTTGATAACCATACAATGACAAATATAGTTATTACGATTAGAATAAGTATCAAAGTGAAGAAACAAGGTGCTTCAGACTGAACAAATATAATGATTAGATACGGCATAATAATTACATGTATGCTGTTCCTAGCGTTCTGCTTTGATTGTGAGATAAGGTGAAGCAACAAGATTGTATATCGTCAATAGGAAAGATGGAAAACTGACGTCATGACAGATGTTCTGTATGAATTGATGCGAAAGCCTTATAATTGACACATCAGCTTAAGGCCCAGTCACACTGGGGTACGGTTTGACACGGTCACACGCGGAAGGAGCAAAAGCCACGCACCGGGAATCAGCGTCCGTAAGCGTCCGTAAGCGTCGGCAAGCGTCCGTGATCGTACATTTCCAGGCGGTCATCGGGTCACTTTTCACGGAAACCGCGTCCATCCATCGGCTGCCGCGAATCAACTTCTTTTTAAAAAAATCGTGGCCAAGCGTGGCTGTCCGCGGGAGCCCAATCATCCGTGAATCAGCGTAGAGACACAGCGAGATGGTGTACAAACACCGTGGACATCATACATACACCGTAGGTATCGTGGGCATGCGCGACGGAGCATAGACAAGAAATGGCTTACCCTGCACCCCTCTCCAAGGCGGAGCCCCTGCACTGGCACACGCTGTTCCTACGCTGTTCTACACTGTTATGCAATAGCCTACGCTACCCTATGCACAGCGCAAAATATTGTTGGTGTTGCACCGTGAGACGGTCAGCGTAGGGGATCCGTAGCTCCTGGCTGCGCTTAGTCACGCTTAGTCACGCTGCCTACGGTCTTTGTACTCCATGTACGGTTTTTGTACACCGTTTGACGACATATCACGCTTACTCACGCTATGTCACGGTATGACACGCTGCCTCACGCTGTCTACGGTGTATGTACGCCATCTCGCTGTGTCTGTACACAATTTCGCGGTGTCCGCCACCCAAATGTGTCAATTTCCGAATCGCGTATGAAAAGGTCGTGGATCGGAGTATTTTTCATTCTTCCATGTTGACCTTCCCCAAGTTCCATCTGCTTTGTTGCTCTTCTGTTGCTCCATCATTGTCGTCGTCCTCTCTGGGTGGTGCTGTATAGATTGTCTCTCCAACATGGATGTGGTACAATAGCACGCACGTCAAATGCAGTTGAGGGCTTGGCAGCTGCATACAGTTGGCAGAGCATTGACGAATTACTACTGTGAAACTTGGTCTCATGGCAAAAGAGAAGGGAAAGCAAAAAAGAGTAGCCGCAAAGAGGCAGTTATGTGAAAGAGAAATTCCCGATTTCTTATTTCGGACATGCATGTCCAAAGTAAGAAATACGGGAATTTGGTCTTTATATCTCGCTTAACTGCATGGTATATAATGCGCAACACTAAAATTAAAAAAACGTATACGCAGTTCTAGTCAATGGACATATTTACATCATAATAGTCATGTTAAGAAACCAAAATAAAAATACTGATTTTTTGATGATTTCAGCCTGATTGTCGCTTTAATTATGTTCGCGAGAATACTGTGGAGCATATAATGTTTCCAGACGTGCAGTAGCTCCAGTATACACTTTTTTAAGCTACATGGTCGCAAGATAATTAGAGGCTAGAGCCCTTTTATTTACGCTGTTTAAGCTATTTTTGTCTCTCATTTAAGCTTGAATTATATTTATATCCGTGTTTGTAATTCCCTGATTATTTTAAATAAACATAAATCTAAAATGAACTCGGACCTCCTGGGACCATTGACGGTCGGTTACGCAATGCTTGGCGCCGTCAGTAACAGTAACAGTGGCTAGTTGAGTGTGTCGCACCATTTCAAGCCTACGGGCTTGGTAGTTAGGCTATCATATGAATAATATAACATCAGTGATATGATGTTTTATTACACAATTTGGAAAAACATAATATTGGTGTTGTAGTGATTTATTGCAAAGACATCGTGTTCGTGTTGTAACGTTTTATTACACGATTTAAATAGAAAAATGTAAGGGAACATCGTGCTCGTGTTGTGATGCTTTACTGCCCGATTTAAAAAGATTATTATTTCCTGTTATAATGATTTATTACACGATTTGAATAAACATGTTACTTTGTTAAATAATTTAATAGATTTAAAGCTGTTGCATAATTATTTTGTATATGCTGACACGGGTCACTGTCATTATTGATAGTTAACCGACAGGTCTGATTGACAGGCATGTTCAAACTCCTCCCATCTTACTAGACATTGTCTCGTATGACCTCGCGTCGAGAGTGATATTTCCCGAGATTTGAGAAGCACACTGGCTTATCCTAATATATACCATTTTTTTAGATATACTATGTTCAATTTTTTTAATAGGCATTAATCATGTTAATCTGTAGTATCATTAATATTTAATATTAAAGGCATTTATATTGCTTTATCTCAATTGATTCTAAGGCGCATAAGCCGCAAAGATCAAAATAATTAAGTGGAATTTGGAAATTGGTTTAGGCGACTAAAATTAACATCTGACGGGCCCACATGACTACCATAGTTTTTGTGGGTATCCAGGTATCGGGACACCTGAAATGAGATATAATTTGAAGTTATATTTTGCTATAAAGATATATTTCAATTTATATATCAAATATTATAACATACATTACAATACATAAAAATTGAGAATATCTTTCATATAGTAAAAATATATTCTACAATGTAGGCCTACATTTGTTACACAACGAGAAATAAAGAAGGAATAAAATAAATATAGGCCTATATATCTAGGCCTAATATACATAAATTCAAATTAAAATAGAATATTGGACAAGCCAGTATGAAACATGCGGACAAGCGCACGGACCAGCATGTACAAACCCAGTGGGAAAAGTCATGTGCGCGCGGCTTTTAAAATGTCGTATAAACACGTGGACGTGCGCGGGTTATCGCACTTTTGTGTATACACACACCGTCTCTATGTGCAGGCAGACCGTCGCGTCGCGTCGTGTAGGCATTCCGTCTGGACGTGCGGTGAGCGTGCACACACCGTCTCCAAGCATCGCAATCGCGTCAGACCGTCTCCATTCGTCGATTTTCGCGAGTGAGCGTCCATAAGTGTAGAGACACCGTAGGAAGTGTGCATGAATGTACACGTACCGTAGGTGGCGTACGCACACCGCGTGCGGTATGCGTACGCCACCTACGGTACGTGTGCACTTATCCACGCTCCCACACGATTCAGATGCTCACAGATGATTTCTACGGTATTCGTACGCCATTTTTCGTCCGTATGGGGGTGTAGGCACACCGCGCGGATGAAAACACGCGGTTGGACACAGTCTGATGCGGATTGCCGATTTCGGCTATTTTGCTCAAACCGCGGGCAGCGTGTCAATCCGCGTCTCGGTGTGACTGTAGCTTTAGTTGAAATAAATATGTAATAAAGAGACACTTAGTCCGCCCTGTCAATCGGTTGATAATTTTATTTATTATTGTAATCTACTTAGGCCATTACTCACCAGTACATGCGTCATCTGTTCTTTCATAACCTTCTTCACATAAACAGATGAATCCACCTTGTGTGTTATTACAGACCTGATCACAACCATGATCATCAGAAGCACATTCATCTACATCCTGGCATCTGTTATCATCACCAGTGAAGCCACTGGAGCAGACACAGTGATATCCACCAGCGTCATTAACACAAACCATGTGTGGCTCATCACACGTGTGATCATCGTCTGATAGACACTCATTGAAATCAACACATTGCTTGCCGTCTGGTCTAAGCATGTAAGTATCGTTGCAAGAACACTGGAAAGAGCCGATGGTGTTCACACAAACCTGTTCACAGCCATGCTCGTTGTTAGTACACTCATCAATGTCCTCGCAATTAAAGTGATCGACTTCCCTGTACCCTGGTGTACACGAACACTTGTAAGAGCCTTCAGTATCTGTACATTCTTGATCACAGTCATCGCTGTCCTCTTCACAGTCGTCAATGTTCTGACAGTTGTGATTGTCCTCATCTTCCAGTTTGTAACCCACGGGACACACACATTGGTAACTGCCACCAGACAGTATTTTACAGGTGTGAGAACATGGAGCGTTAAAACATGCATCATCGTCTGAAACACAACCCAAGCTCTTTATATCACAATAGTGGCAAGATATTTTTCAACAATCATTTCAAATCTGTGAAATCAGCTGCCGAAAAGGTCAATTTAAATAAAATACCCTAAGAGATGTGTTTCGCTATCGCGAATCACACATTTGACACGAATAAGTATTTAAATAATTATGTGATTACTTATTCATTAATTTTGTGTCAAACTAAAAACCCGCAATGTTTCAATTACTTAGGTAGATCAGCAGTTGAAAAAATATGATCATGCTGATTCAATTGGGTGGAAAGTATGGGGCGGGACTCACAAATATTGTATAATCTATAATTAAAGGTACACTTGGACGTAAAATCAATGCCGCTGGGTCGTTTTTCTTCAATAATATTTACATTGTGACGGACCCCATTTTTCTGGACGTTGATCATGCTTCGCATGCGTATGTGCTCACAATCTGTACTGAACGGATCATGACAACCCATCTGTACTTTAAAAAGCGCTTGGTTTTATTCAGTTATGAGACAGGAGTTCAGAAAATGTACTTGACATCTCAATTTCAAACCTTGATATGCTCCGCCTATGCGCTTTATAGCATATAAACTAGTCATATCTGATTAAAGGTCGGAAGTTAAAAATGTCACATAATGGTACTGTATACTAACATTTATTTCAAAGAGAAAAGGTCACAGACTAATCTTGGTTGTCATTGTAGAGGAAAGTATTTAAAACAAACACAGCGACGTAAATTCATTCACTCATTAAACACATCTTTCGTAATAATTTATTATTATTGATATGGAATATTTGTATACAGTTCACTTGACTGTCTACTTATTATACTACGTGTTTTTGTACATCAGAGTTAAACGATTTTAATTGACTTTAGTAAAAATGATTTATTTTTTTATGATGAAATTAGGAAACTAATATTATTGTCCAGAAGTATTCAACTATAGATGCTATTTTTAGCATACATTCTTCGCAAATTGAAAACAAAGTAGAATCAGAAAAAGATGTTAAAGATTTTTCACTGTTCGAACAAACCCCACACTTAAAACTTGGGGTAAGTTCGAACATGGGATGGGGTGTGTCTCAAGAGTGTTGGATGTACCAGATATTGTGTGGGGTAGTCGAACTAGCCCCATCTTATTTGTTCTTTGCTCAAACACATCTCACATGGACGTATTTTGTACGACTGACAAAAATATTTTTGACTCCTCAAAATTCGAAAAAAAAGTGTTTTTAGTTTTTTCAAAATTTGTTCTAAAAGCTTTCAAATATGAAGTCAAGGTTACTGATACAGTCATTCACTAGGAGACAGCACAGAACGAAAATATATTTACTGTCAAAATTATGGGCGATAGATGTTTCGACTAACACATGTGGGAACTAGCCCCGATCTCCCCTACATGTCACAATGTCCTATTCTATATCTGTTTATCAAACTTGCACACACTAGCACATTATTGGCTCCCTGGAGAAATATAGTAGATTCCGGTTCTTCACGGTTGAACAATAACTAGTTTTGATTGATACAGTGGGCCCGAATGGAAACTGAGACAAATTTTAGCGTTTAGTTGTCCACCATAATCTACCTACCACGGTGATTTATAGTCCGGACTCGGCATTATCATGGTAGGATGTGTCCCTGAATTAAGGGCGTGAACGTATTCGAGGATGGTAAGCTCAGGCTTGAAAGGGTTCAAACAGGGGGGTCAACCATGTTCACGTGTATAAACATAATTTGTTCTTTCTGTACGCTTCAGTAATTATCACCGGCTCTCCATGCTTCTGACAACGCATTATTCAGTCGACAGTTATTATCGTTTTATTTTCTACAACATCAATGATGGAACAAATATAAAATATCCACAAAGAAAGACTTTGTGTAAAGTAAGAGTGATAATATGTTCGGTATTAATTAAAATGACTATAAAATTGATAAAGAGCGTCTGCTTCTGGATATTAATGGTCGAAATAATAGTAGTCAGGTAGCTTAGCAAAAAAAACGATATTTGGCGGATAAAATCACCAAATTTTGCATGACACTCCCAAAAGACCCGTTAATCAACATTAGCCTAGGAGCCACCTGAATTTTTAAAAGTGTTGACGTGAAAATCCAAAATGGCCGCCGTTTTAACCAAAGTCAAAGATTAAATTGACATAATTTTCGATATAATATAAGCAGATTCATGATTTTGGTATCTACTATAGGGTTTTCATATATGCCCGACATAATGATTTTGCCAGAAATTATTTTGGACATTGCATTGTGGGTAAAATCTAAGATGGCCTCCATTCTCATTTTCTGAAAGATTAAGCTATAAATTGACATCATTTTCGACAGAACGACACAAAAGCATAATTTTGGTGCCTACCATAAGGTTTTCAGGTATGCCCGACATAGTGGTGTGATTTGAAAGTACTTTATATATTGCATTATGGGCAAAATCCAAGATGGCCGCCATTTGTAAAAACCAAAAATTAATATAATTGTCAAGAAAATGGAATCAGATTCGTGATTTTGGTAACAACCACAGGCACTAGAAATGAATGAGTGATGAATTGCATCTCACTCTAAGAAGACATATTTCTTCTTAGGGTGAGATGCAATTAATCACTCATCCATTTCAGGTGCCTGTGGTAACAACAATATAGGATGTTCATATATACGGCCCTGTGACTGGCAAACCTAATATAAGACAGTCTATATGCTAAGATGGCGGCCATTAGACAAACAAAACAAAATGTGTAACTTTTCATTGGGATTGAGATCTACATACATGAATGCGTCATTTGAGAGGCATCACAGAGCCACGAACGAACACAAAATATGTATAACTTTAACAGGAATTGAGATAGATCAATAAGCTTGGCGTTCATCAGAGTTCTCAGGTATGGCTGACATTGTGGCATTATCAAAAATAGGCCATCAGAGATGGGAATAGTTCATATAAGATGTTGACGTTAGCTAGATAGACATATTGGGGACTATTGGTCGTCTTTGGGTCTGACGTTTTGGCCTATACACAGTAGCCGATGAACATAAATTAGACCTCTTTTTTATTATTAATACATATAATAATTATAATAAAATGTCAGGCTTTGTGGTTATTCGAGGTCCTAGCTCCTTGCGAGAATTGAAGGCGGCTTTTAAGCTCGCCTCAAAACTTCAATTATTATCACAAACACTATATTATTATATCTTTCATGACATAAATAAGGGAATTTAATCACGTTTTCGATGAGAACGACTGTTAATTACATGCACATGCACATTTTATCTAGAATCCACACATATTTAAAATGAAGATCGATTATTGCAGTGTTTTATAACGGGACAGTTCGCTGCTAGGGACCAAACTGGTGGTCATCATCAACAGATATGAGGGAATTGTGGCAGCACTTAAAAGTTGGTCGTCACAGTCGAGTTGCAGCTTTTCTGTCACAAAATTCGTTAATTATCTAATAATGTCAGAGAGATTATGTATGCTCAGTCAATGAATCATTGTGAATAACCAAGGGTTAACCACAGGTCTCAAAGCTAAATGGAGCTAAAAAAAACAAATTATAGCCATCAAAGCCATCCATCTATGTCCATTTCAGCAAAAGCTACGTAGGCCTAGATTTCTTTTAGGTCATGACACCGAAGTGGCCATTATGGTTTTAAACATTGATCATCTCTAAAAATGATTTTCTGATCATGTCGGGCGGGGTACCTGAAAACCCTGTGACAGACTGAAAAATCATCGATTTGTCCTAATTCCGGCGAAGGTTATGCAGATTTATTGCACGGCCATGTCTCTGTGATAGTTCTTTCGCTTTTCTTATGGCCGCCATCTCGCTTTTCACTACATCGACCATCTCTAAAGTTGTTTTAAATGACACCAAAATGGTCACACGTCGGGCTACCTAGCCCCTATTGTAGACACTAAGATATGTTACTTCCATTTATAGATATGTCGTACTGTCATGAATCTCTTTCTATTCTGTCTACAATGATAAAAAATTGTTTGACACGAGCTTTGTTTGACCGTTACATTGTCATATGGCGGCCATCTTAAATTTTACCCACAATAAAATGTTTGAGCTTCTCTCTGGCCACACAACTAGATCGGGAATACCTGAAAAAGCAACGACATACACCTAAACGTGACGCTTCTTCTATTATGTCTAACATTATATGAAATAATTGTTTTGACCTTGCACAAATGGCGGTCATCTTGGATTTTACTCACAATGCAATGACTAAAGTACGTTCTGGTCACAGCTGTATGTCAGACATACTTGCAAACCCTATGGTACACACCCAAATTCTGCTTGTGCTTCTATTCTGTCCAAAATGATATCAATTTATTGTTTTACCTTGCACATATGGCGGCAATCTTGGATTTTATTCACAATGCAATGTCTAAAGTACTTTCTTACTACATCGGTATGTCAGGCATAACTGAAGCCCGAATGCTATACACGAAAATCAAGAATCTGCGTCTATTCTGACGAGAATAATAATATTTTATTGTTTTATCTTGTACAAATGGCAGCCATTTTGGATTTCGTCACTTTTCGGTGTCTTAAGTAGGAAATAATTTTGGGCTCCTAGGCTAACTTTGATCAGTATAGGCTACTGAGCCCTCAAAAAATTGGTGATTTTATCCGCCCGATGTCTGTTAGCCTAAATGTTGATGCTAAGCTACTAGTGGGCTGCATATATGAAAAAAACAACCTTACCCTGAAAAAAATTGCAACAAAATGTTTCTCAACGGTTTATTGTAGTATTAGGTGTGCTTAAAACCATCTAAAAAGTTTACCAAAATCTGACCATGCAAAAAGTATTATTTCAAGATGGCCGCCAGATTCCAAAAAATCCAATTATTTGCTCATCTATCATCCGAAATGACTCACTTTGATGCATTGTCACTTGTTTGGGGTCTAATATGGTACATAATGTACTTCACACACACCACAGTTAAAATATAAGTTTTGAAATCCAAGATGGCGGACCAAAATGGCTGCCGAACTGCGAAAATTAAAGGAATAAAGAAGAATCATTCCATACATCATTTCTTATCTACAAAATTACTACAGGAGCTAGCTAAGGTTGAATAGGAATGTCGAGGTCCATTAGGCCTGACTGTAAAATTTGATTATATACTGTGTGTACATAAAAAAACGGCAGATGGTCAATTGATTCCAAGATGTGGTTAAATGTAAAAAAAAACAATACAATTATATAGTCATAATTATACTCAAATCGTCGGAAATTAAATACCGATTACTAATATATACAAAATATTGCAACAAAATGATATAAACAAAATATACCACAAATATATGGGGTCAAAGGTCACAAAAATCAATAACAATGATAACTTTGCTGTATATAATAATTATTGTCATATGTATCCTCAAATTATCTGAAATTTAAGGCTGGTTACAAATATAATACTTTATAAATCCAAAAATATTATAAAAGAAGACATGCTATTTTTTTGTAAAAATCGAAATCTTCATCCATGTACACGCTATCAGAGATTTCAGAGTGATGCAAATTGGTGAGTACATTGCTTACACGAGCATAAATGTGAATTTAAAAAATCATTGAATTCATAGAAAGGTCAACTGGGAACTCAATCAAAATTGGTTAACCTCAGGATAATTAATTTATTATTATAGGTTCAATGGACATATACAAGGGGTTTTTTCAAACGTGCGTTAGGCAGCATATGAGCTACATATGTGTTTAACACGTTATTTAAAACTGTTACTTGTATACATACACCGATTCTAAAACATGTGCTAGTCGGTTCCAGGAATATTCAATGAAATGTATAGACTAATTGGGCCAAGAAATTAAGATAAATATTATTTAATAACTTCGGAAAAAATAACATTATAACTACTACCCAGGACCATCCCTTTCAAATTACAGCAATGTCGGTCAGAAAATTAATATAGCAGTCATTTTGACTCAAGAGCTGCAACATTTTAACGTTCTCCACTTTATGGTCACACTAAGCGCTAATTGAATTCCAGAAAGTTAGAAAAAGCAGCTTTAAAACGATTTTGACGATCGTCATTAATAGAAATGGTCGCTATGACATCATTTATTTTGCGGTCAAGGCTTCCAATAATCTGACTGAGATATAAAAAATATTGATTTTGCCTGATTCCTGAAATCTATGTTTTATCATGTTTACCTGCATAAGTGTATACCTTTGTCGACCTGTATCCTTATGTAGTATATTCTAGGGCATATTAAACCAGTGGTCTTAAATTTCAAGTCTGGGGCGATTAGTCACTAGGCCCATTTTCGAAATGTTACCTTCAACCGTTCAGTTCATCTTAATTTAGCTCAAAATGAGCAGTGGGAACTAAAAATGTAAATGTCTCTAGAACCCCTTGGTATATTTAATAATGTTGGTGTCTATTTTTATATATTCATGGAGATACTAGGCATACAACAAATTATGCACAAAAACAGCAAAACTAATAAATGATCAATATTGTTATATTTTTAACCACCGACTGTAAGCATTAATTATTCTTTTCCTGGTCTGGTAACACTCGCCGTCTTCAGAAATTGTTATTCTCTCAGCACGTCTCTTTGTAATTCACCTGTATTGTTACGACCCGTTACGACCACACAGTCACCAGGGAATTATCACCAGGTGACTCTGTGGTCGACGAGGTGAAACAGGTCAGATCTGCGTACAAACAATATCACAAACAAGGTTCTTAAGTATTATACAATTTATTATATACACAATTTCTGATATTTACAGTGAATAATGATCATATGAGGGCATTCAGATGGGTCTTCCACGTGACTTCAATTCACGGTGGACTTTAATTCACAATGGACATATCATGGCGTTACTGGTGGACATTTCATGACGTTACTGGTGGACATGTATTGGCGTTACTGGTGGACATGTCATGGCGTTACTGGTGGACATGTCATGGCGTTACTGGTTGACATGTCATGGCGTTACTGCAGAGTCCTACGTTACTTTTTGGCGAATAGTTGCGTTCTTTTACTAGTGTTTACCACTGGATACCGTCGAAGTGAATCGGCAGCACTCGGAATGTGTATGTATATAAAGACATGGGTATCAACTCCACAGCCATGCGCGTCCAAAATATCGGCAGTCCTTTCACAATACATCGCCTAGCTGAGTAATATTAAATCCTAACAAACCCAATCAAGTGTAAAGTCATCGAAATGATAATTATTATTTGCATATGTTGCAAAATAACACCTTCGGGAAAGCGAAAAACGCCACAATTATCCATAAATTCGGGCACATTTTGTTTGCCGTCATTTCTCGACACGAACCCATCACACTTTCGGTACCGCCCACTTTTCAAGGCAATCTGATAAAACAACGTATTTTACAGCAAAGCTAAATAATTATAACTTGCCGTGTGGCATATTACAATATCTTTTTGTCCCGAAGACATCACAAATTAAAGAAAACGGAAAAAATCATTCGTAGTTTCCCTTCATTGACAAATGGTCAGTTAATTTACTCACTGGCATACTAACTTATGCAACAGGTGTCCACTCGCTACCAGCATACACGATGTGTTGAACACACAGGGGCCAATGACCTGGTTTTTAAGACTACACCTCTTCAATTGGTGTATTTGAGGTCAGAATAATGACATTCGGTACTCCAAGAGTTTTTTGGGATTTTGTGACGTTGTCACGAGCAACGCCAGGTCATAGGCCAGGTTATCCTAATTTGTAACGTTCACATCAAACAAGAACAGGCATTAAAGATCCAACTAATATAACTATGAATTTGATCCTGGATTTGGCCTATTCTATGCATTATTGTGACCGTTAAACAATGACATAACTGGAAGGCAGGGGCGGATCCAGGATTTGAAAAAGGAGGGGGCGCAGGTGGCTCGGAGGCGAGTTTTTAGGCATATTTAGGCCAATTTAGGGGACTTTTTAAAGAAATTGTTCTGCTAAGTCCGATGTTACATGAGGCGAGGCCGAGAAGTCGGCACTCGCCAGGTAGCGCTTGGTTTCCGCCTGGTGGTACCACGTGACCCACGCTATGGGCAGGTGGATGTTGACATAACAGAGGAACGTTGTCGCCTTCTGTTTTGTGATAGTTTTCAACGCTTTTGAGAAAATTTCTTGAAGTTACAGACTTTTCAATCACACAACAGTTAGACTATTAAAAGGTGAGGTGTTTTTCACTATTTTATTGGTCATTGCTTGTATTTTACGAGAGTTGTAGGCGAGTCAGTAGAGTCACTCACTTGCCTGACAGCCAGTGGCATGCTCCATTGACGGAGTCTGAGTGAGGGACATGTTCGGCCATTTTGTTTTGACCTGTCGTTGTCCTTTCAGGTTCACTGCCCTATTCAAATGGCAGTGGTTTGTTAAATTTATGTTATTAGACTTTATTATTTTATTACACATTAAATTAATACTAGAGGGTATAGTCTAGTCGGTTGTTTATACTTTATTATTATAGTAAATTAATTTAATTATACATAGACTAATTTCACTCAAGACTGTACTAGATGTCTAGTAGAGTCTAAGTTACTGTCACAGAAAATTCAAGATAGTCTAGTGGCTGCTATATTAAACTAATTCTAATAGTAATACTGTCTAACAGTGAGACTGGTGTATTACCACTCCAACACAGTACTAGTCTTTTACACTGCAGAGTTTGTCATTGTTAGTCAGACTAGTATTTTTAATTAATTGGTTTCCGGCACTTAATCTTGTTACCTCACTTCTATGTATACATTCCAAGCATCAAGGTGAATAGGTTCTAAGGTACCGGTACTAATAAATTAGTATTATTTAAATCTGTTAACAGAGTTGGGATAGTCTACCAGAGAAAATGTTAGGCTTATACCAAAAATTGAATCACTCAACTGCTCAATGTACTAGGATAAATTTTATAGAAGCAAGCAGCTTTGATTTTGACTTCATCTAAATTGCGAGGTCTGTTTGACATATAAGATGAACAGGTTTATGCAGGCAAGAGATAGATAGGTTTAGACTTAATTCTAGACAGGATGATGAAGTTCCCACTTTTGGTCCGCAACTTGCTCAAGTCATGGTCATGGGACATAGTTTTGTGAATAGGCTGCAGTCTTATGTTCATATTCATAAGCCTCATACTTTTTCAGGCATCAATTCAAGGGTTGAGTTCTCGGGACAGTCTGGAGTACATTTACGCCATATGGAAGCAAAGCTGAACTCTGATTCCACTAAATTCAAAGACTCCTATGTTGTGCTACAGATGGGTGGGAATGATTTGAAGAGTGAAGAAGTTGTCCCTCGTCAACTTTCCCGGGAGATCTTGAAAGAAAGCTAGCGAATGATATTGGAGTTAGATATGTTACTATTTGCCAGTTGTTGTGTAGGAAGCTGACAGTTGCAGCTCGTTTTGTGTTAAGACAAAACTACAATTTGTTGGTGAAACAAGTGAACTTGGAGTTGGAATTCCTTTGTAATTTCTTTCCGAAGATTAGATGTTGGACCCATAAACGAATGAATG